>CM062809.1:421155100-421329406 GCA_031772625.1 Pinus tabuliformis
TTGATGAATTCCATTTTCAAACCATTCCTTAGAAATTTGTGTTAGTATTTTTTGATGATATACTAATCTATAGCAAGTCTTGGAAGGATCATGTTGAACATGTTGAAAGGGTGCTACAACTATTGGAGGAGAAACAATTATATGCAGAAAGATCCAAATGTTTCTTTGGAGTACAGGAGGTGGAATATCTGGGTCATATTGTATCTCATGAAGGAGTTAAGGTAGACCCTAGCAAAATTTAAGCCATTAAGGAATGGAAAACCCTCACATCCATAAATCATCTACGAGGATTTCTCGGGTTGACAGGGTATTATCGCAAGTTTGTTAATAATTATGGGAGAATAGCAGCACCTCTAACAACATTATTGAAGAAACATGCATTTTCATGGACTCTAGAAGCAACAAAGGCCTTCAAACATCCTAAAGAGGCAATGTGCCAAGCATCGGTCTTAGCTACACCGGACTTCACAAAAACATTTACTCTGGAATGTGATGCTTCAGGAAATGGAATTGGTGCTGTTTTAATGCAAGATGAAAGACCCATTGCTTTTGAAAGTCATCCAATCAAGGGAAAGTTTTTACACAAAGCTATTTATGAGAAGAAAATGTTGGCAATACTCCATGCACTTAAGAAATGGTGACCCTACCTAATGGGAAGACACTTCAAGGTAAAAATGGATCATGATAGCCTTAAATACTTTTTAGAACAAATATTATCCTCTGAAGAGCAACAAAAGTGGGTCACAAAGATGTTGGGTTATGACTTTGAAATCATCTACAAAAAAGGGAAGCAAAATGTGGTGGCAGATGCACTCTCAAGAAAGGATGAGGATGTGGAAGCATTGTTGTGTGCCATTGTTAGGCCCTTATACTACTAGTGTAACCCCTTATTGTTATTAGTACAACCCCCTTATTATATTGATGTACCCATGTAGTGCCCATTTGGTTACTATTGTGCCCCATAGAAGCCCACTATTGTTATTATTGTGCCCGTACATTATTATTGTTATGTCGGCTCTGATTATATTATGACCCCTTAGACTCCTATATATAGAAAGGAGGTCTTTTCATTTGTATCATCCAAGAATTGTTCATTTATGTAATGTAAAGGAGGTTTCCCCCTCGAAGAGGCTGAATTCTAAAGTGTTGATCTATCTTTTCTTGAGCTAGTTTCATAACGTTTGGTATCAAAGCTTTGGATTCTAGGGTTTCGCTGCACCAAACAAGTCATCGTGGAATTTTCGCTATAAATTTTTTTCTGCGACGTTTCAGAAGCTAAAAAAAAAACCATTTTATAAGAGATCGTGCTAAATCTTGGATCCGAATTTCAGAGCTTTTCGTGATATATTTGTGGAGATATGATCTGAGGAAGTTGGTCTTTTTGAAGACTCCCGAATTAAATTCAAAACAGATGACCTAGGGAAAATTTTCATAAATCTCTCTTTGATCATTGGATTGAAATTTTGTAAGAAGATACAGAAAGAGGACGGACTATAGTTTTTTGTATATATTTTTTAGTGCCGAAGTTCAAAACAGTGACACGTGGCACTTCATACAAGTTCGCTCTTCTAGAAAGGTATATAATCAGGTCATCTTGGGAGATTGTGGATAACTCTTTCTTGGAGAATCCAATTTGGATCACACTGGTGGCATTGGAAAGAGGACATAGAGAGCTACTACAGGTCACAATTTCAGAACTTAAAGATCCGAAAGTACAGAGTTATAATCATTTCAAGATCGAGCACCTAAAATCAAGAAAAAGCAAGATGAGGAAGTTTGATGGCAAGGATCTGGTAAACTGGATACTTCAGATGGAGCAATATTTTGATCTACATGGTGTACCACTGTTACAAAAGGTATGTATTGCATCTTCATATTTAGAACCAGGTCAATGTTTATGGTATGAAGGGCTTTGTTCTCGTAAAAAACTTGTTACGTGGTCAATTTTAACGGAGGAAATGATAGCACGTTATGTGGATACAAAGAGCAACACCTTCTTTAGAGCAACACCACAACAATTGGAAAGAGTAAAAGGGCTTTGTGACATAGTGGAAAGAAAAATTATGGAAACTAGAAAGCATACCCCTCACAACTATAAAGATGGAAGTGTTGTTTCTCCTAGCCTTCCACAACCTACAAGGGTTACACCACAACAATTGGAAGAAAAAAGAGAAGAAGGGCTTTGTTACAATTGTGATAGAAAATGCACTAAAGGTCATAAGTGTGCTGAGAAGAAATTATTTTACATAGAATATGAAGAGGAGGAAGAAAAGGATCAAGAAACATCAAAAGAAGAAGATATACGCCAGGACCCAACCCCAACGAAAGAAGAAATGAATCAGACCATATCTTGTAAAGCATTGGCAAGAATTACCACTCCTCAAAACTCTTAAGATAGAAGGACATATCAAGAAGAAAAAGGTGCAAGAAGTGAAGGATCACATAGAGAAATAAGAAATGAATCCAACCATATCTTGTAAATCATTGGTTGGAATTACCACTCCTCAAACTATCAAGATAGAAGGGCACATCAAGAAGAAAAAGGTTCAAGAAGTGAAATATCACATCGAGCATCAAGAAATGAATCCGACCATATCTTGTAACAGATTGGAGGAAATTACCACTCCTCAAACTCTAAAGATAGAAGGACATATGAAGAAGAAAAAGGTTCAAGCAGTGAAATATCACATCGAGCATCAACAATAAGTTCTCCAACTTTTAAAGGATAATGCCACTTTGGTGCAAAATTGAATGAAACAACAGGTAGATCAACATCGTAGTGAAAAATGTTTTGATGTAGGTGATTGGGTATTTTTACTGTTACATCTCAAGCAAGCTATTTATGAGAAGGAAATGTTGGCAATACTACATGCACTTAAAAAATGGCGACCTTACCGAATGGGAAGACTCTTCAAGGATGAGGATGTGGAAGCATTGTTTTGTGCTATTTCTATTATCTAACCGGATTGGATAAACGAAGCAAGGGATGAATGGAAGAAGGACGAAGAAGTATGGCCACTTATTCAAAAGTTGCAAAAGATCCCAATTCAAAAAATATTGCCAGAAATTGAAGAGGAAGGAAAAATCATATTGGAACCTGGAGCAGTCATAGAAACAAGAACCCGACAGCTACGAAATCGATCAATTTTAGAGTATCTCATCAAGTGGAAGAACTTACTCACTAAAGATTCCACATGGGAGGACAAGAATTTTATACATAAGCATGAAGAACTACTCAAGCATTGAGGACAACACTTTTTGAAGGAGAGGGTTATGTTAGGCCCTTATACTACTAATGTAACCCCTTATTGTTATTAGTACAACCCTCTTATTATATTGATGTACCCATGTAGTGCCCATATTGTTACTATTGTTCCCCATAGAAGCCCACTATTGTTATTATTATGCCCTTACATTATTATTGTTATGTCGACTCTGATTATATTATGACCCCTTAGACTCCTATATACAGAAAGGAGGTCTTTTCATTTGTATCATCCAAGAATTGTTCATTTATGTAATGTAAAGGAGGTTGCCCCCTCGAAGAGGCTGAATTCTAAAGCGTTCATCTATCTTTTCTTGAAATGGTTTCATAATAGCCATTTCTATTATCGAACCAGATTGGATAAACGAAGCAAGGGAGGAATGGAAGAATGACGAAGAAGTGTGTGTACTTATTCAAAAGTTACAACAAGAGTCCAGTACTTCTAATACATTTAGTTGGAAAAATGATTTGTTATGGTACAAAGATTGCTTATACCTTTGTAAGAATTCCCAACTAAAACAAAAGATTCTTATGGAATTGCACACTTCTCCCTTAGGAGGGCACTCAAGATTTTTACAAACTTACCACAGGGTTAAGAAGGAATTTTTTTGGGATGGCCTTAAATTAGATATTCAAAAGTTTGTAGCAGAATGTTTGGTTTTCCAACAAAATAAAGTTGAAACAATTAAGACACTGGGTCTATTACAACCTTTATCCATTCCAAGCCAACGTTGGGAGGAGGTTTCCATGGATTTTATCATAGGTTTACCAAAGTCTGAGGGAAAGACTGTCATCATGGTGGTAGTTGACAGACTTACCAAGTATGCACACTTTTGTGCATTATCACATCCATTTAAAGCCAATACAATTTCTACTGCATTTATGGAAACAATTCAAAATGTACATGGAAACCCAAAGATTATTGTAAGTGACAGAGATCCCATTTTCACTGGAAATTTTTGGACAGAATTATTTTCTTGCCTTGGTACTCAGTTAGCTCATAGCTCATCTTATCATCCTCAATCTGATGAGTAAAATGAGATAGTAAACAAATATTTGGAATGATATCTTCGTTTCTTTGTATCTGATAAACAAACACAATGGGTCAAATGGTTGCCTTTGGCTGAATGGTGGTATAACACTTCCTTCCATACAGCAACAAAAATGACCCCATTTATGGCACTTTATGGATATCATCCACCATCCATCACATCATATTTAAGAGAAAATTCTAAGGTTCAAGCAGTGGAACATCACATCGAACATCAACAACAAGTCCTCCAACTCTTAAAGGATAACCTCATGTTGGCACAGAATAGAATGAAACAATGCGTAGATCAACATCGCAGCGAAAGAAGTTTTTGATGTAGGTGATTGGGTATTCCTAAGGCTACAACCATATAAGAAAATGTCCCTCAAGCAAGCTAAGAAGGATAATAAATTATCACCAAAGTATTATGGTCCGTACAAGGTGTTGCAAAAGATTGGTACTATGGCATACAAATTGGAGCTTCCTGCAGCTTCTCGATTGCACCCAGTTTTCCATGTTTCATGTTTAAAGGAGGTTATAGGTGACAAGCTCCCAGTTCAAACAATATTGCCAAAACTTGATGAGGAAGGAAAAATTATATTGGAACCGGAAGCAGTCACAGAAACAAGAACTCGACAACTACGAAATCGATCAATTTTAGAGTATCTTATCAAGTGGAAGAACTCATCCGCTGAAGATTCCACATGGGAGGATGAGAATTTTATGTAGAAGCATCCAAAACTACTCAAGCGTTGAGGACAACACTTTTTTGAAGGAGAGGGGCATGTTGGGTCCCTATAATACTAGTGATTACCCCATTACTATTGTAGTTGTATCCCTTATTAATATTGTTGTGCCCCTATTGTCCCCATATTGTTATTACTGTGCCCCATAGTATCCCTCTATTGTTATTTTTGTGACTTTATATTATTATTGTTAGGTCGGCTGGGTTATATTGTACTCCTTGGACTCCTATATATAGAAAGGAGGTTTTGTCATTTGAATCATTGAAGAATTGTTCATTTACGTAATGTAAAGGAGGTTGCCCCCTCGAAGAGGCTGAATTCTAAGGCATTGATCTATCTTTTCTATCTTTTTGTGAGCTAGTTTCATAAGAAGGAGTTACCTCCTAGCCTGACATGGTATCAGAGCCAATTCTAATTTTAGCTTTCTCCCTTTGTAACTCCCTCATGTTCTGCCTATTTTTACAGAACTATCACCTTCTCTGCATCCTGTACACCTGCATTGGTGATTTCTCTGTCTTATCCCTGCAAGATTCTTGATCTAGGTGGATGTTGGTGGCCACCCATCTATCCCACTTGTACCCCCACAAATATCTCTTTCATCTTTTCAGTTTCCTTATTTGTAGCACAATGTACTATTTTGAGCAGTTTTTCGAGTCCTGAACTTCCAGAGCAGTTTTGAGGCCCTAAACAATGTTTTTTGGGAAATCTGGGAGAAACATGGGTCCATGGACCGATGTTTCTCTCCCAAAAGTTGTAGTTATTGGATAGGTATTTCTAATGAGATACTGTGTACATCAAATGGAGATCGTATGCCAAAGTTATGACCTCGGGAAGTGGATGTACCAGTTTACCCAAACGGGGCCCACAGTTTGGCATTTCATCTTCTAGGGTTAGGTTTTTGGATGTTTATGGTTTTTCATTGTTTCTCAACAATAAATAGGCCTTTGAGCCTCATTTTAAGATAGTTCAAAGGCATGTAGCCGCCACATATCTTCTCAGAGATAAGCTACCATCGCCATAACTGGTTTATTTCTATTTCTGTTTGTAAGCGTATTTCAATATTTTAAATTAATGAAATGAAGTATTATTTCCACTATATCTCTGTGTTTATGGTTATCTCTATAATTTGTTGCATTCGTGTTTAAATCCAGATTAGTGGTATCAGAGCGGTTAATTTTTTCTTCGTTTTTCTTTGCATGTCCCCAACGAGGCCGGGATATAAGAAGTTAGGGATTGAACTGGTTGAACCTTTGCAAGACTAGCCTCACAAATCCTGACGACCTCCCATGGCAAATGAAGGAACATGATGATGGACAACTTTGCATAGATCCTTCAGCGACTACCCAGAGGTAACACATCGGCTTCCAATAGCTACTCTGGAAATGCCACACCCTTTAAGGTACAAGTTAATTTTAAATTCCCTATCTTTGAGGGTCAGATAGATGCAGATGTTGTAGATAGCTGGTTAAATCTGCTAGAGGGTTAATTTTTTGTTCATGAATTTATGACTTAGGAAAAAATTGTTTTCGCTCTTCTCAAAGTAGCCCCCGACGTTAAGGACTAGTGGGAAACCTACTACGAGTAGAAGGATGAAAGTACGGGCTCACTATTTTTAGCCGCACCCACTTGGAATTCATTCTGGGATGCAATCAAGGAGCTGTACTACCTTGTCAAAATCTATGAGGACAAATACATAAAGTGGACCACGCTGCGACAGGGAAGGGACCAATATGTGCTAGAGTTCACAAACATTTTTCATACCCTTATCAAATAGTTGGGTATCAAGGACTCTGAGCTACATTTGGTACTCAAATACCATGGTTGCGTACACAAATACATCCAGGAGGAGATGGAGTTCTTGAAAATATCCTCACTTGGCATGACGTACCGATACACTGTCAAAATCGAGTAGAAGTTCAAAAGAAGAAGTGAGACTTTGGATCTGCAAATCTGAAGACCAAAGGACAAAGCCAAGGCGGGGTGACCCAAGACAACCTGTTAAAGCTGCAAGAAAAGAACAACACCACGAAGTGGAAGAAGGACACATGAAAGTGGTGTGAGTTCCAAAAGAGTCCCACTCATAGCATAAGTGAATGTCATACCAAGCAGTCGCTGGTGGTTGAGTTGAAGGCTTCCAAATCAGATGCATGTTCCAACCCTGAGTCAGAACCAAACAAGGGGAATGGCAAAGGGAAATAGATCATTGATGCAGAGCCCAGTGTTACCATTACCACCACCAAGATCCAGAAGAATGAGCCCGAAGATCCAGAGGATGGGAAACCTATTTTCCACTCATAGATGTGGGTGAAGGGTTTGCTGTTGCAATTCATTGTTGATAGTGGGAGCCAAAAGAACCTCATTTTAGCAGAGGTTTTGAAGTAGTTGGGCCTAACGACTACACCACACCGACAACTATACAGTATTGGTTGGCTTCACCAAGGATGAGATTTCCGAGTTCGCTAGCTGTGTCGCCTTCCTTACAGCATCAAACCCTTCACAGATGAGGTATTGTGTGATGTTATAACTCTGGATGTTTGTGATGTACTATTAGGTCAGCCATACTTATGCAGGCGACATGCTGTGTATGAGTCAAGGCCTCGTGATGTCATTATTTCTTTGTGTAATTCATTATACACGATACCGGAGGTAGCCCCACCTACCGCCACATCTTTGATCGCTGCCAAGAAAGGCATCAAGCTCATCTCCCAGACTAGGAAATTCATTTTTTGTCTGGTTCGCTCCCAAAGTAAGGGGAAGATCATCGCCACATCCATGACCCTCGCGAAGGGTTACTCCACGTAGAAACAAAAAAAACAGAGGGATACGGTCATGAAAAAACATAGGAACAACTTCTCCTCACCCATAGGGGTACCACACAAGTTTCAGGTGGGCAACAAAGTCTGGTTGCATCGGCAGAAAGAATGCGTTACCAAATGCCATCGAAAGCTTAGACCACTCCCACACGGTCATTACACCATTACCAAGGTTGTGGGAAATAATGCTTTGGAGCACAACATTCCCTCAATCCTTCGCCTGCACTGAGTGTTTAATGTCGACTATTGTCGACCATGCTTCCCACCACTACTGGACACATCAGAGATTGTAGAACATCTCACTATGGACTAAGTTCAACAGATGGAGGAACTCAATGCAATGGGGACCATTGCTTCATAAGGGGGGAGGAATGATCCAGGTCGATGTTGGTGGCCACCCACCTATCCAACCTAGACCCCCACAACTATCTCTTTTAGCTTTTAAATTTCCTTATTTGTAGCACAATTTACTATTTTTAGCAGTTTTTCAGGTCTTGAACTTCTTGAGGCCCTAAATGACGTTTCTTGGGAAATCTAGGAGCAACATGTGTTCCTGGACCCATGTTTCTCTTCTCAAAGTTGTATTTCTCGGATAGATCTTTCTAACGAGATACTGTGCGTGTCAAACAAAGATCTTATGCCAAAGTTACGACCTCGGGAATTTGATGTACCAATTTACCCAAACAAGGCCCACAGTTTGGTGTTTCATCTTCTAGGGTTAGGTTTTTGGATGTTTAGGGTTTTCCATTGTTTCTCAACAATAAATAGGCCTTCGAGCCTCATTGTAAGACAGTTTAGAGGCATGTAACCGCCACATCTCTTCTTAGAGATAAGCTACCATCGCCCTAACTAGTTTATTTCCATTTCTGTTTGTAAGCATATTTTAATACTTTACATTAATGAAATGAAGTATTATTTCCACTGCATATTTGTGTTTATGGTTATCTCTATAATTTGTTATGTTCCTATTTAAATTTGGATCAGTTGTTTCAGAGTGGTTTGGTTTTTCTCTGTTTTTCTTTGCATGTCCCCAACGAGGTCGGGATATAAGGATTTAGGGCTTGAACTGGTCGAAGCTTTGCAAGACCAGCCTCGCAAATCCCGACGTCGTCCCATGGCGGATGAAAAGAAATATGAGGGGGTAGGATATCCTATCAAAATATTACTCGAAGAAGCCCTCGAGCGAAAAAGGAATGCGATGATGGATAACTTTGCGCAGATCCTTCAGCGGGTACCCAAAGGCGATGCATCGGCTTCAAGCAGCTACTCTGGAAATGACACAACCTTTAAGGTACAAGTTAATTTTGAAATCCCCATATTCAAGGGTTAGATAGATGCAGATGCCATAGATAAATGGTTAAATTTGCTAGAGGGTTATTTTTCTTTTCATAAATTTTCGAGTTGGGAAAAGATTGTTTTTGCTCTTCTCAAAGCATCCCCCCATGTCAAGGACTTATGGGAAACCTATTGCGAGCAGAAGGATGAAAGTACAGGCTCACTATTTTCAGTCGCACCCACTTGGAATTCATTTCAGGATGCCGTCAAGGAGCAGTACTACCTTGTCAAAAGCTATGAGGACAAATACATAAAGTGGATCACGCTGCAATAGGGAGGGGACCAAGATGTGCCGGAGTTCACAAACATTTTTCATACCCTTCGCACACAGTTGGGTATCAAGGACTCTGAGCTACATTTGCTACTAAAATACCGCGGTTGCCTACACAGATATATCGAGGAAGAGATGGAGTTCCTGAACATCTCCTCGCTCGGCATGACGTACTAATATGCTGTCAAAATCGAGCAGAAGTTCAAACTGAAGAAGTGAGACTTTGGATTTGAAAATCCGAAGACCAAAGGACAAAGCCAAGGTAGGGTGACCCAAGACAACTCATCAAAGTCACAAGAAAAGAACAACACCCTGAAGTCGAAGAAGGACACAGGGAAGTGGTGTGAGTTCCACAAGAGTCTCACTCATAACACAAGTGAGTGTCAAACCAAGCAGTTGTTGGTGGCTTAGTTGAAGGCTTCCGAATTAGATGCATGTTCCGACCTTGAGTCAGAACCCAACAAGGATAATGGCAAAGGGAAGCAGATCATTGATGTGGAGTCCAGTGACACTGTTGCCACCGAAAACATCTAGAATAATGAGCCCGGAGATTTAGAGGAGGGGGAACATCTTTTCCACTCACAAATCTGGGTGAAGTGTTCACAAGTGCAATTTATTGTGGACAGTGGGAGCCAAAAGAACCTCATTTCAGTAGAGTTTGTGAAGAAGTTGGGCCTACCGACTACACCACACCCATAGTCGTATAATATCGGGTGGCTTCACCAAGGACGAGATCTCCAAGTTCGCCAATAGTGGCACCTTTCTTACAGCATCAAACCCTTCACAAATGAGATATTGTGTGATGTTACACCTCCGGATGTTTGTGAAGTACTATTAGGCCAGCCATACTTGTGGAGGCGACATGTTGCGTATGAGTCAAGGCCTCGTGTTGTCATTATTTCTTTGTTTACTTCATTATACATTATACCAGAGGTAGCCTCACCTACTGCCACCTCTTTGATCACTGCCAAGAAAGGCAGCAAGCTCATCCCCTAGACTAGGAAATTCATTTTCTATTTGGTTCACTCCCAAAGTAAGGGGAAGATCATTGCCACATCCATAACCCCATCGAAGGGTTCCTCCATGCAACAGCAACAACAACAGAGGGATATGGTCATGAAAAAACATAGGAACAAGTTCTCCTCACCCACAGGGGTACCACACAAGTTTCAGGTGGGCCACAAAGTTTAGTTGTATTGGCAGAAAGAATTCCTTACAAAACCCATCAGAAGCTCAGACCACTCCCACACGTTCCTTAAACCATTACCAAGCCTATGGGAAACAATGCTTTGGAGCACAATATTCCATCAATCCTTTGCCTACATTGAGTGTTCAATGTGGACCATCATCAACCATGCTTCCCACCATTACTGGACAGATCTGAGATTGCAGAACAACTCACTAGGGACTAAGTTCAGCAGATGGAGAAACTCAATGCAATGGGTACTATTGATTCCTAAGGGTGGAGGAATGATCCAGGTGGATGTTGGTGGTCACCCACCTATCCCACATGGACCCCCACAACTATCTCTTTCATCTTTTTAGTTTCCTTATTTGTAGCACAATTTACTGTTTTAGCAGTTTTTCGGGTTCTGAACTTCCAGAGCCGTTTTGAGGCCCTAAATGACGTTTTTTGGGAAATATGGGACATGGGTCCATGGATTGATATTTATCTTCCCAAAGTTGTAGTTCTCCGATAGATATTTCTAACGAGATACTGTGCGCATGAAATGAAGAACCTATGCCAAAGTTATGACCCCGAGAAGTTGATGTACCAATTTATCCAAACGGGGCCCATAGTTTGGCATTTCATCTTCTAGGGTTAGGTTTTTGGATGTTTAGGGTTTTCCATTGTTTCTCAACAATAAATAGGCTTTTGAGGCTCATTGTAAGACAATTCAGAGGCATGTAGCCGCCACATCTCTTCTCAGAGATAAGCTACCATTACCCTAGCTGGTTTATTTCCATTTCTGTTTGTAAGCATATTTCAATATTTTACATTACTGAAACGAAGTATTATTTCCACTGCATCTCTGTGTTTATGGTTATCTCTATAATTTGTTATGTTCCTGTTTAAAACCAGATCAATTGTATGCATTATTGAATTCACTAGTCTAAATGGAGTGGGAGTGCTAAAGGGTCGATTTGTTGCATTAAGGCATTGCTTTGCCTACTGTGAATAATGGAGCCAGTTGCTAGGTGGAATGGTCATGTGATACTAGGAAGTGCTGCGTACTGTGTGCTAGAAGGTCGGCGCAACTGGAAGCGTGGTGTTATGGCCAACACTGGGATTGCAACTGCATTTGAGTCCATTATTCCCTAGAGCATGGTGCTAGACTGAGTACACTCTAAGTTTGGTAGAAGACCAAACAAATCTCCATTATATCAATATTTGGAGACTGTTGGAAAATGTTGCATACAGTTGGTACAAATTGTTTATATGCATTGAATGATTGTGTTGCTGGTCTGATATCAAAATGCTGCATACACTGGTCTGGTATCAAAACACTATATATGCTGATATTTCAATCTGAATATTTTGAAAGTTTGCATATAAATCCCTACTCCTCAGCTCCACTTGCATAGCTCTAGTTGTCACAGTATCAAAGACTATTGGGGTATTTTTCAAACTGGTTTCAAATTCACTGCTACAGTTCCACAAACAAAAGTTCGACGTATGGTGAATGTACATGGTGTCAAGCATGTTCAACTCCTTTGAAAATGGTGGTAGTATTAAAATTCATTGAGATTTTTGAATGGTGATAATAGAATGAGAATTTGGTATGGTATTTTTTTTGGATATATATTATATGGTTTATATGTTGAAACCATCACATAATATATTTGTGAGTGGAGGAATATATGCTACATTAAAAGTATTAATATGGTGAATTCTTTTCCACCTAAACAGAGGATATCGAGAAAGGTTGTGTTTGTTTTGGAAATCAAAAGAAGATATTTTCTTGGGAATGCATTCACTAATATCTATTGTTGGAGTAGTTATCTCTGGGAGAGAAAATTATCCGAAATGGTCAAGGAAAATTAAACACACTCTCATTTTAATGAGTTATGGAAAGGAGTGTGTGTCAGAGATAGAGACAAAGAACCAAAACAAACTACCTCAGACAAGGAATTCACCATTTGGAAAAATAAGAACAACAAGGCTTATGCATTGATTGTAGCATCAGTAAATGAAGAGGCGAGTCACCATATTTTTCCATTTTTAAATGCTTTCGAAGCCTTACAAAAAATGAAGGAAATCTATGACTCACACTCCGCAATTGAAGTTGTTGAACTCATGATTAAATTCTTCAGCCTTGAATTACAAAATGATGATCCTCTTGCTCTTGCATCATAAGTAAAATCTATTATGCATGATATCAAAGTCACTGATGTTGAACTGAACATTCCTTTGATAGATTTTTTCAAGGCACTTTATCTCACTTACTCAAATTATCTTGATTCATTGAAAGAAAATGGAAACCTCAAAGATATTACCTTTGACTCCCTTGTGAAAATATTTACTGAAAGAGGGAAATCTTTTGGGAAGAAGACAACTCCTCAGTCTTCTGAAGAGGCTGTGTGGCTTGCACATAGAGAGAAGAATCTTGCTTAAGATTCCTCTAAAGGAAGAGGTGGTTGAAGAGAAAGAGGAAGAAGAAATTTCAGAGGTAGGGGGGGTAGACACTCTCAAGGAGAAAGTCAAATTTATTGCATACATTGCAAAAGAGATGGATCACATGATGCATCCACATGAAAGTTGCCTTGGGAAAAAATTGAGCAGGAAAGAAACTAACCAATAGGTAAAAGTAATGAAAAAGAGAAAGGTAAAGCACTTGAATCCACTCACTATGTTGTGGCACACTATAATATTGGAGTAAATGAATACTTATTTAATTCTTCACTTTCTTCTTGGAAAAATGATTGGTTGCTTGATTCATGAGCAACTTGCCACATGACTTTTAGAAGAGATTTTTTTGAAGAATTTATTGAAAATGTTGATGGAGCAGTATACTTTGCAGAAAAATAAAAAATCAAGCCATCAAGGCTTGGCACAATCAATCTTAAATTGCCTGGTCTGATGCAGAAGAAAGTCTGGAAGAAAAGCATTAGACCACTCACTTTTCATGACAAGGATAGAAGAAGAAAGGCTTCTCAAGCTACAGGGTACCTCTGCTCGTGTACAAAGTTTCTCATACAATTCTCATTATGATGAAGATATATTTCCATCAAGTTTATTATGGCATGCTATATTTGGACACTTGAACTATGAAAGCCTCCACTTGTTGAGGAAAAATGGTGTTACTGGTTTGCCTACAATTCCTAGGAAACTTAAGCAATGCGATGCTTACATTCTAGGAAAGCATAGCAAACAGTCTTTTCACGATTCACATTCCAGAGCACATAGAAAACTTGAACTCATTCATTTAGATTTATGTGATCCAATTCCTATTCCTTCTGCAAATGGAAATAAATATATGATGACATTTATTGATGACTACACAAGAATGTGTTGGATTTAGTTATTGAAGAACAAATTTGACGCTTTTAAAACATTCAAGAACTTTCATACATGGATTGAAAATGACGCACAATCTCATATTGGCTCTATTCGCACTAATAATGGAAAATAATACATTTCAAATGAATTTGAAAACTATCTTCGTCAACATGGGATAAAAAATAAAACAATTGTGCCTTATAATCCCCAACAAAATTGACTAGTTGAAAGAATGAATAGGACAATCTTAAATATGGTGCACTCCATGATGTTTTTCAAAAATGTAAAATTGATGTTTTAGGTTGATTCAGTTCTATGTGCTGTATATGTAAATAATATATGCCCATCTAATGCTATTAGAAACAAGACTCCTTATGAAACGTGGTATGGACACATTCATTCCGTAAAGCATATCAGGGTCTTTGGTTCCACATGTTATGCCTTGATATAAAAGGTACATAGAAACAAAATTGGTGCAAGAAGTTGTAAGTGTATCTTCCTGGGGTATTCAAACACCTCCAAATAATACCGTCTCTATGATGAAGTCAATAAAAAGATTGTTGTATCTAGGGATGTAATCTTTATTGAATCATCCAAAGTTGACAATGTTGTTGAGCGATAATTTGATCGCTTGGATATATTCGCAAACGCAAAATCATTTCAAGAATTTGATAATCAGATTCCACATCTTGAAGGGGGAATTCCTATACTATATCAACCTATGGAATCTTCTTCTGAAGCGCTCTCTCCCCCGTATGAAACTCCAAAAACGGATGATACTTTGAGTGATATGATTGATAGAATTGGGAGACTAATTCTTGATTCAGTCCCAACTCAATCAATTGAGGAACCTGGACCATCTCAGAAGGGTCCCCCAAAGTGGATGACAAAGACACTTGAATGTGTTCATCCTAATGATGTTGGAAAGATAGGAACTAGAAATTCAACCTGGAAAAATGGAGGTGATGTAGATGTTTCTAATTCACCTGTTGATATGGATGTTTCTTATGATTGTGAATTAAATTTGTCTACAAATTTTGAACCAACTTCTTTCAAAGAAGATGCTTCTCATGATGAATGGAAACAAGTAATGCAAAAGGAGTATGATGCCTTGATAAATAATGGCACCTAGAAGCTAGTTGATCCTCCATTAGGAACCAAACCAATTGGCTGCAAGTGGGTCTACAAGAATAAGTATAAAGCTAATGGCTCACTTAACAAGCACAAAGCTAGGCTCATGGAAAAAGGTTTTGCATAGAAGGAAGGGGTCGATGATGAGGAGAATTTTTCCCCCATGGCAAAATGGGCTACCATCCAGACACTCTTTTCCCTAGCAGCTCAGAATGGTTGGAAAGTACATCAAATGTTTGTTAAAACTACTTTCTTGAATGGAGATATAAAAGAGAATGTTTTTATGTCCTAACCTAAAGGATTTTCTACGAAAGGACATGAACATAAAGTATGCAAACTTGTGAAATCCTTGTATGGCCTCAAACAAGCACCACGAGCCTAGTATGAAAAGCTAACTAAGCATCTTCTGAAACTAAATTTCAAACATTATGATCTTGATGATGCAACTTCGTTTGTCAAGAAAGTTGGAAAAATAGTTGTATATGTTGTGGTTTATGTAGATGATATTTTGATGACAAGGAACAATGTGAGCTACATTACGTCCATAAAGAAGGAATTGAGGAAAGGCTTTTAAATGACTGATTTGGGCTATGTTCATTACTATATTGGTATTGAAGTAATTCAACATCCGAAGTCCATATTCTTTTATCAAAAAAAGTACATTGGAGATCTGTTGAACAGGTTTGGCATGACTGAATGCAATCCTCTGACTACTCCAATGGAGCAAAACTTAAATCTCACATCCATTAAAGGAAAAGAATTTGAGGATGCAACAAAGTATAGACAACTTGTAGGAAGTCTCAACTACCTGACTACTACCAGAATAGACATTTCGTTTGCTATTGGAATCCTCTCTAGGTTTATGCAAAAGGATTGTGAGGGACATTGGTTTGCTGCAAAAAGAGTTCTGAAGTACTTGAAGGTAACTCAAGACTTTGGACTCAAGTATACATAGGTGGGCGACTCCAGCTTGATTGGATACTCTAATTTAGAATTCGATGGAGACAAAGAAACTAGGGTATCTACTTTTGGTTATGCTATGAGTCTTGGATCAGGAGCTGTCTCCTAGAGATCACACAAACAATCAGTTCCAGAAGATTCCATAATAGAGGTAGAATATGTGGCAGCAACTGAGGCAACAAAAGAAATTGTGTGGCTTAGGAAATTTTTGGAAGATTTGCACGTAAAACAAGTACATTCGACTCCACTCATGATTGGCAATACCTCAGCAATAAAGTTGGCCAAGAAACCAAAGTTCCACGATCGAATGAAGCACATCAATACAAAATATCATCTGATTCGATATCATGTTGAGGCTAAAACAATCCATCTTCACCATTTTTCCACTAATGAGAAGATTGTAGACATCTTCACCAAAGTGCTTGGAAGAGAAAATCTTGAAAGATTCAGAATGATGCTTGGACTCACCAACATTCCTTCAGATTAAGGGGGGGAATGTTGACACCAAATCATAGGGATTGGGTGAACAACTGTAAATGATGAAAATAAATAATAGAGAAAATGGAGTGTCATTGGGAGATGAAACTCAACAGTCACTCCTTCATGTATATAATAATGAACAACCTAAATGAATAATATAATCTCATTTGAGGAGTTACCTCCTGGCCTCACAATTTCCATATTTTTTATTTTGTATGAATACTGATATAGTTAGTTTGGATTTGAATGTGTTATATTGGAGTATTGTCTTATGGACACTTACTTTTCGTAGTGGAACTCACGTAGGAGTTCTGGTGGTACTTAGAGTGTCATAGTTTGTATATTTTCAGGTTCATTTCATAGGGAACATTTACATGTGATATAGACTTTGTATATTTTCATATACAGACAATTTATGGATGTACATCATGGACATTATTTTAGTTTATGGATGCTTATTATTTCCGTTTATGGATGTTCATGTGATATTTGTAATTTTTATATATTTTCATATGTATAATTTATTGATACATGTATTACCTATTTCAGTTTATGGATTTGTATTAATCTTATTTATGGATGCTCATTAATTTTTTATGTTTATGGACTTGTTAAAATTATTTCGCTAATGTAAAAAAATTTCTATATACTATAACTTTTATTATAAAATATATGTTCAATTTTGATTTCTAGTTTCATAGACTAAGGAAATAAGTACAATCTTAAGTTATGATGAAAGTCACTTTGATACTTAAAATGAACTAAAATATGTCATGTATCAATTTAATATTGAACATGGAAAGAAATCCAATCATGTTTCATATTGTCTTGTAGAAAGTGTCTTTTAGTGTAATCAACATGTATGTTAATACAATTCAATTTTAAAAATAAATTATTTGAATTATAAAGTCATCCATATATATATATATATATATATATATATATATATGAAAAATTTTGTGAGCCACGCATATACCATTGCATGGACAACTTTTTTAAGTATTTCAATCAATTTCTTATCTCAAGATTCAATTAAAAAACACAAGTAGGATTCAAATAAGTTTTATTCAATTTTAAAAGATGTCATGTAAACAAAAAATAGGTTTTGTTCAACATTTTTTATTTTGAGATTATCTACAAGAGTTTAGTCATAACATGATATAAGCCAATCGTATTGAAATTTATTAGATAGGTCAAAAAAAAATATGATAACATTTTTATAATTTTATATAATGTTATCAACTTTCCTAAATTTTGTTAGGATATTCCAACACATAGGAAATACTTAAGTATAAATTGGTTTAGTGTAGAGTTAGGTAAAGTGTGTTTCTTTACTATGTACTTTTGTAACTTACAATCCGAAGGTCACGATATGTTCTAGACATGAAGTGATCTGACAGTTCATTCTCTCCTTGGTATTACTGACACTTGATCCATGGCTTAACACACGATTGGTCCATGATCTCTATTTAAAGAGCATGGAGGGTCATTTGAAAGGTGATCATTCATGAGATAAGCTTATGTAAATTTTCTTTCTTTTACATTAATAAATTACCTGAAGTGGCTGCGTTGACTTAGGCCATGGATTGTTTCCCTCTTTGAGGGTTTTAACCACGTCAAGAATATCTGTGATCTGTTTGTGAGCAATGTCGTTTGGTGTTCTCTCTGAGGAGCTTACCCTATAAATTCCTACATGGTATCAGAGCTATTTGAGGGCCGCATCCATTGGTTATCTAAATTGGAAGCCGGTACAACTGCATCTGACTGTCGTATCCTAGATCTATTGTTTCTTACAGCTTTCGGGTTGAGAGGACTGATCTATTATGTTAGAAGTATCTGTTCCCATGAGGAACCCCTTTCATTTCATGCGAAAACATTTCCAGTAGCCCTCGCTAAGTCATTTTTAAGATCTAGAGCTATACAACCTTTATTTGCAGTTTTAGTTATTCATCTCTCTGTCTATTTCAGTTTATTTATCTCTTTGTTTTTTAATTACCGGATCTATACCTTTCATTTCTGTGTATTCTATTTGCCCCATGACTCTGTGTGATATGGGAAAATAAAAAACATAAAGGAATGATTTTTCTCATGCGTATGCTCTTTTTTGTTGCGCCTAGTGTGATCTCAGAAAATCAGAATCATTGAGGAAAATATTTAGTTTCCGGCGAAAGCTAACTTCATGCCATAAGGTTTGGTTTTTTTTGTATGTTTGTGTTGGGTGGTGTGGTTTTTTGTTTTGTAGGAAAAAAGGGATTTTTCAAGTAAGCATGCACCCAAAAGCTTAAGTGACTAAAAATAAAACCCTTCCTCTTTTCGAAAAATTACTAACCTTTTAAACTAGCTCACTTGGTCCAAAGTTATTTTATGAGAATAGAGGTCTTGAGTTCAAATCTTCCTTTTTGTTGAGTTACTTTTTCAAAAAGAGCATGTAACTTATGTTTTAAAGTTACTTTATGTAAAAGTGTTCTCACCCATTATAAAAAGTGAATCACTTATAATTCTAAATTGTTTTTATCTTTTATTGAAGTTACAATTTAGTGGGTAGTTCATAAAGTACCATTGTAAAAGTGACTTTCATTTATTTATAAAAGTGAGTCATATATATATATATATATATATATATATATATATATATATATATATATATATATATATATATATATATATATATATATATATTAAGTGAGCTAATTAGATTAGATTAAGTTTGCAAAGAGGGGGGATTTTTTTTCAAAATATAACATTATCAGTCACTTCTACACATTCATGCATTTCGTCGACATATTTAACAACTTTTCTTCAAAAATCCATAACTTCTTCATCTGAAAGACATTTTCAGAGCCGATTTTTTTTAATCGGACTATTTTTTCGAGATCTTTCCATTAGGAAACTTAGTTTTAGAATCTACATCTTCAGTTTCTGTTAACATTGAAAGTCTATGCCACGTTATTCTTGACACGACCAACTACTTCCAATGGTGGTCCTAAATTGTAGATTTAATTAGAAGTAAAAGTCTTTACAGAATAGCTTCAGGCCAAGAAACTAAACCTAAAGATGAAGATAAGTCATCCAAATGGTTAAATAGGTAAGATCAAGCATGTGGGTTTATAGGGATGTCTATTTCTCGAGGCCTTAGATTCCATATCGTAGAACTTGATACCCCTAACGAAGCAATGAAATAGATCACTAAAGATTTTGGAATTAAATGAAATTAGAGCCCATCAACTCGAAAATGAGTTTCTTGTACATTGGACTCCAATAAGTTTTCTTCCATTGAAGATTTTTTGTCCAAGTTTAAGACCCTTAGACTTCTCTTGGAAGGTGTTAAGGTTAAGAAAGAAGATGGTAGCCTTATCTATTCCATTCTTACTAAGTTGGGATCAGCCTACTCTGTGTTTGTTTCCACCTTCCATTCTACTAGAAAAACCTTTATTTATCAAGGACAAGACTACAAGTCCCCTTATTTTGATGCCTTTTGTGATTCTTTAATAAGAGAACAAAAAAAAGTGTTACATATTGGTCTTCTTAGTCTTGAAAAATCTTCTAAGAAAGCCTTAGCCACCCAAAAACAACCAAATTCAAAGAATCCTAAGTAGTATCCTAAAAAGAATGGTCCTAAACGGAACATGGGTCATAAGCAATTGCAATCTCAAAATGAAAAATCAATTGAACAAAATGATAAGGAAAATAAAAACATAGGGAAGAATACTAATAGACATTGCAACTTTTGTAATCGAGATGGCCACTTAGAATCCAAATGCTTTAAGAAGATGGAAGCCTTGGAAGCAAAAATGAAGAAGCATAACATCAATTTGGAGCACTCCTCAACTTCAACTTCATCTTCAGGAATAACACTTTCTGCATGTGATTTCCAAGCATCTTGGTCTAGTTATGCACTAAATGTGTCTTCTTCTTCTCATTCTCATGAGTGGCTCACTAATTTTGGAGCTTCTAATCACATGGCTAAAAACAAAGCCATGTTTTCTTCTTTAAATGATTGTAACACCAAAAATATATATGTTGGTGATGATAGACCTCTTAGTGTTGTAGGGACTGGAATTATTCATCTAGAAAATGGTAAATTTAATGATGTATTATGGGTTCCAACCTTATCCTACAACCTTCTACCTTTATATCAGATAACTCATTCAGGTGAAGTTAAAACCATTGAATTTTCACCTCACGATGTTGTAATTAAGGACCTAAGAGATCCTAGAAATATTTAGCTACTTGAATTGTTGATGATTCTACAAGGTTGTATAAGTTTAACAACTTTGGGTCATCAACACTTCCCTTGATATTTACTGCTCATAATGATGAAGTGAGCAAACTTTGGCATAAGCGATTTGGTCACTTAATCTATTGCTCCCTTCAAAATCTATGTAAAGAAAATATGGCGAAAGGTCTTCCTATGATATCTTACAGAGGTGGTGTTTGTTCTAGATGTGTAGTTGAAAAACATCATCCAGATAGTTTCGAAAAATGTGACTCTTGGCACGCCTCAGCACCTTTACATCTTGTGCATAGTGATTTATGTGGTCCACTTCCAATTTTTTCATTATCTTGCTACAAGTATTTCTTAAGTTTCGTTCATGATTTCTCCAGATGCACTTGGGTATATGTTGGGGCAAATTGATTGCCTGTCATTTAATTTTTCAACCCGAGGGTTTCGTAAACTTGTGAAGCATGTGTGCACTATATGTGCTAGAAATTGTCTTTTAGTTTAGATCAATATAACTACAAAGTAACGAAAACCAATTCATCTAATCTATAAAATCAAATAATGAAAATGAAATTAAACTAACCTGTGAAATAAAAAACAACTAATGTATACTTAGTTACTCCAGCATTCAATTATGAAGTGTTACCTTCATGAGATGATGTGTAAGCAACTATTTATACTTTAAATTCTATTGTCCTAGAAAAGCAAGTAAAGTGTGTAGAAAATAACACAATAATTGCATGTATCAAATATTCAACCATTCAATCTTGAAATATGATTAAATCAATTTCTTAGAATGATCTTTAGGAATATCAGTTAATGCAATTAAATGAGGATCTTAAAATAAAATAGAAAAACATGAAAAAGTAAAGCTCAATGATTGCATAGGTTGAACATTCAATCAACCAATTTGAGGTCACCTTCTTGGCCTAATCCTTTATTCAATTATACAATGAATTGATGGTTTTATCTAAGAAATTAAATAATAGAACATGAAAGGAAACTAAATAACTATGAGCCTTTGCCTCAAACTTAATCCAATTAGAAAATACATAAATCTTCCCTATTGAAATGTTTTTAGAAAAGCAAAGATTAAATAGTCATTTTAAAACTAATACTAAGAAAGCAAATGAACTTCAATATATAAAAGCAATTAAATCTCACAATAATTAGATGGCCATTCCAATGGTGTATTAGGATAGAAAGTGAAGAAGCTCCATATGCAAGAAGAACTAAATCTTCAAATCTCCAAGTATAAGCTCCAAATTCTCTATTAAAAACATGAGCATTTCTTCAACTTTACACACGCCTTTCAAAGGAGAAGACTCTCCTATTTATACAAAAACATAATAAGCTACCCTATTTAATGAAGATCCACTAAAATCTCATATAGTTATAACCAAATAGCTCATAATGAGACACATATCCCCTAAGTGTTTCATAGAGTTCTAATCCAAATAAGAAATGATGAGACACGTCATAGAGTTACAATCCAAATAGGACATATCCTTCTTTGACCTTTATCCAAATCTCCTTTGAAAGGAATTCGAATTTGAGCATTGGAGGCCACATAAGGGTGCTTTGGAAGCTTCCAAACAACCTAAAAATGTCATGAAACTCAAGCCACATATATAGATACATGAAACCATGTTGATTTCCTAGTTTTTAATCATAAATTCACTTTAAACACAAAATAAATAACTTTGGTAAATAAGGATTCTAACCCATATATTTATGCAAATTGTGGCTAATGAAAGATTATATGGTTATGGAGTTGCGCCATGTCAGTGAAATGGTGGCGATAAAGGTTAAAGTGGATGTCATTTTAATGACGTTTTGGAGGCTCAACATACCCCCAACTAAAGTAATTGCATTTCCTCATGCAAATATTGCATAAATTCCTTTGATTTGCTCACAACGTCTTTTCTTTTGAATGAGCTTGGCTTATATCATATGTCCTTAAACTTTGCATTTGACAATTTTATTTATTTTTTCAAAATATTCCTTGTCATACATTAAATTGAAACATGTTTGGTTGGATGTTGTGTTTCAACAAAATTCTAATTGGTATTGGTTTTTGTGTTTCAATACCTTATTTCTTTTTGTTGTAGCAAGATTCATTGGACATATTTAAGAATGCATCTTTAAAATCAACCATATAGTGTGCTCTTAATTTGGACATTATTTGCAAATCATATAACTTTTTGAACCATAGTGCAATCATAATTGATTAGGAAAAGTATCATGTTAGGATGAAATGAAAATGTGTGATGGTGTATGATATATGAATATGAGATGATGTCCCTTCCCCTCAACTAAAGATATGGCAACGTGAAAGAGGAAGTGAGGAATTTCCCAAAGTTACAATTTTAGTATTTTAAGGAATTGCATGACTAAAAATTAGAAAACCACATACCTTCACTTACCTTCAATGTGCATGAGTTATGGAAATTGAAGAGTGTGGCTGCCTCTAGATCATGGAATGAAATGTAGAATTCATCTACTTCTTGGTTGCATAAATGGTGGATGAGGTTGTGAAGTGGATTCTTTATTTCTATTTCTAAATCTGTTGTATCTACTACAAAATGCTGAAATGATATAGTCTTCAATCGCTATCAAACTGATGGTACAACTCTAGTCATGCAAATAAATGTGTCGGTGTCGAGCATGAAGAGAGGTCATTGGATTATGACCATTAATGAATGTCATTAACGAATGCAAGGCAAACTCGCCATTAATGTTAATGAGTGCCAAGGTATCTAAGTACATCTTGCGAAGGGTGAATAAATGAGCCGATGTCGAGCCACTTGAAAGATCCAACAATCAAGGGACATTGATGTATTCCCATGGTTTTTGGCGAGACAGCCTGTCATTAAGGCATACAAGCCTCAAGGTACAAATGAGGACTCTAGCCCTGAACCTAGATAATGTGTCGATGTCAATAGGTCAAGACTTATTAGAAGGAAAGCCTTAAGGAATCCTCCATCATCTAACATGAGCATGAAACAATGATTTTGAAGGACTATGAATGGAAAATTTTGCAGTGGATCAAGGTTTATTTAAGGGAAAGGAAAATGACAAGTGAATGGAAAGTAAAAGAACAAATCAACATGTAAATGAGCTGAATGTATTTATAAAAATGAGTTATGAGTTAGTGAAAGCAGGGCAGGAAAATATAGTTTCTATGGATAAAAATGGCAGTCAAGGAAAATGAGATGAAAATTTTATTGACTCACTACGTGAAATGCAATACGACTACAAAGGAAATGAGATGAAGGTTTTGTTGACTAAAGTAGTATGGACGCAATGGAAACATTCTCATCTGAAAGGCTTGCAACTACTAGGTTTGATATGCATTAGAATGTTCTCATGCATTGATGTTTCATCTCTATTGCTGATATGATCATTTTCTTGTGAAATAAATGTGGTCTTTGAGAGATACTATTTGCTTATGGTTATCTGTTATTCCCCCTGGAACCTGAAAAAACTAGTACTTCTTCTCCAATGGATTGTAAAGTTATCAAGAAAAGAAAGGTGATCAATTTTTTCATTAATGACATTTACATAAAAAAAAAACGGTACTATTAAAAAAGTTCATGAAAGAAAACCAAAAGAGTTTATACCTGTGTCGAAAGTAGTGCCTCAAGTTACCTGTTGTTTTTTTCAGCAATTTCTTCATTCTTTACTGTTTCAAAATCTGATAATAGCTTCCCCATTTTGTAGATCTCGTTGAGATATTCCCAATGATGCTTGAATCATCGAATTCCAATGTTGTATGAGAAAGTTAGATTGTTTTGAATTTTTTATGAAACAATGAAAATTTTCATGAAAAGTGTGGCATGGGAACATGATGCTACATTGAAAGATGATGTAAGCAGTTGAAATGACATGTTGATCATGAATTTTTGGTTAGAATTCATTGTTTGATAAATAAATCATTGAGTTAAATACATAGTTGCAGAATTGTTTTCCAGCTGCAAAATGTGCTCAGTTTTTGTAGCTAAAATTCTGAACAAACAAACCAAGTTAGTAAATAACCAAAAATGAATTCAAAGAGCAAGAAACAATGTTGTGGTTTACTGGAGCCAAAATCCAGTGATAATTGCAATGCCTCTTTCAATATATATATATATATATATATATATATATATATATATATATATATATATATATATATATATATATATATATATATATATACATATATATATACATATACATATATATACATATATATATTTTAATTTTCTTAATAAAAAACAAATTACAACAAAGAAAATGATTTTTTTGTTTTTTAATTAATTTTTTTTAATTTTCTTTATCAAAAAGAAATTATAATAAAGAAAATGTTATTTTTTTGTTTTGTTTTTGTTTTTAATCATGAGACACATAGGAAATGAGATACATATGTGTCTAAAATCATCTTTATTAAATCATATTGGGCTCTTAGACCTTATTTCATGTGGAGCCGAGTTTGTTATTCACTTGGATTCTTTTAAAATCAATTTTATTAAATCTAATTGGATTGTTAGACCACATGCCATGTGGAGCAGAGTTTGTTATTCACTTGGATTTTTCTGCTTTCAACTTGGCATGTTAAAACAATTCAAAAAAAAATCGTTTTTCCCTCACGCAATCTGCAAAATAGAGCTCTAAAGAACCATGAATTTCTTCCAAATGGTTAGGAACCCAAGGAAACAATATTTGGGTTATTAAATTCATCCTGTTCTTGAAAACACCCATGTCGCATAGTTTTTCGATTCACCCTAGCTTTCTCAAAGAATTCGTTTTAAAATCAGTTGTCAAGACAATTTACGCATTCTAGCAATTACGTTTTCTGCAAAAATAAATTTCGGATTTCTCCTAAACAGTTGCAAAATCTAGGAAACCATTCAAAGTTTACCTAATTGCCCCATTCCAAAGAAAACTCATGTCTTCATCTTTTTAGATTCGCCCTGGTTTGCTCAGAAAATTTGTTTTAAAATCAGGTGTCTATGCTGCTGCATTTTCTAGAAATGTTCCCATGGTTTTTTGTTTGTAGGTTTTGAAGGTTGGGCTTGTGCCTACATGGATGTCTTCTAGCAAAGAAAAAGAGAAGATCTAACTCTTGCATTACAGAGGTAAAGATTTTTGAACATGGATTTGCAAGTCTTACAATAGCTAAATAATTTTTATGATATACTAACAAAACAATTTCTTTTTCTGATCCTCTAGGTCACACGAAGTGCAGAAGGAGAGCATACTTGAGAGATTTATTTTGTTAGCATAGTAAAGATTTTGTCAATCGATTCCTCTGTAAATTTTGTAAAAATAAAATGAAAAGGCTTGATCTCATACCTTAAAGTATCATTTGTTATCTTCGCTTGCGCTCTTTGTTCTCAACTATTCATTTTATTGCAAATTTTTCCTATCGAGGGTTAGTAGATGGGTGGTTCTTACTGCACCATAAAACATCAAATTTATCCTTATATATATATTTATTTATTTATTTATTTTTCTTATCTATCTAAAAACTTTTTTTTTTTTAAGTATATTCATGCTTCCAATGAAGCCATTTACGAATTAGAATTTTTGAAATGCTCATATCCCAACTTGAAAAAAGTACCTGATTGTTTGTAAGGATATGCGAAATTGACTTGACCTTTCGATTTGCTACAAGGATCTCTTAAAGAATGGATGAATATTGTGGCGTAACTGCTTTTTGATACCATTCCTCAATGTAGTCTTTGGGTTGCATTCTAGATCCTATGTCCATAAATGGTTAGTAAAAAAAAAAAAATACACTCTAAACTGGAAGTTATTTCCTATGCACATTTCCCCGACAATGGTGCCAAAATGTTGGGGCAAAGTGATTGCCTGTCATTTAATTTGTCAACCTGGGGGTTTTGTAAACTTGTGAAGCATGCGTTCACTGTATGTGCTAGAAATTGTATTTCAGTTTAGATCAATCTAACTACAATATAATGAAAACCAGTTTATCTAATCTATGAAATCAAATAATGAAAATGAAATTCAACTAAAATGTGAAATAAAAAACAACTAATGTATTCTTAGTTACTCCAGCATTGAATTATGAAGTGTTACCTTCTTGAGATGATGTGTAAGCAACTGTTTATACTTTAACTTCTAATGTCTTAGAAAAATATGTAAAGTGTGAAGAAAATAACTCAGTAATTGCATGTATTAAATATTCGATCATTCAATCTTGAAATATGATTAAATCAATTTCTTAAAATGATCTTTAGGAATACTAGTTAATGCAATTAAATGAGGTTCTTAAAAGAAAATATGAAAGCATGAAAAAGTAAAGCTCAATGATTGCATAGGCTAAACATTCAATCACCCAATTTGAAGTCACCGTCTTGGCCTGATCCTTTATTCAATTATACAATGAATTGATGGTTTGATCCAAGAAAGTAAATAACAGAACATGAAAGGAAACTAAATAACTATGAGCCCTTGCCTCAAACTTAATCCAATTAGAAAATACATAAATCTCCCCTATTGAAATGTTTTTAGAAAAGAAAAGATTACACAGTCATTTTAAAACTAATGCTAAGAATGCAAATGAACTTTAATCTATAAAAGAAATTAAATCTCACAATCAATAGATGGCCACTCCAATGGTGTACGAGGATGGCAAGTGAAGAAGCTCCATATGCAAGCAAAACTAAATCTTCAAATCTCCAGGTATAAGGTCTAAATTCTCTATTAAAACATGAGTATTTCTCCAACTTTACACATGCATTTCAAAGGAGAAGACTCTCCTATTTATACGAAAACATAAGAAGCTACCCTATTTAATGAAGATCCGCTACAATATCATATAGTTACAACCAAATAGCTCATAATGAGACACATATCCCCTAAGTGCTTCATAGAGTTCTAACCGAAATAAGAAATGATGAGACACCTCATAGAGTTACAATCCAAATAGGACACATGTCCTTCTATGACCTTTATCCAAATCTTCTTTGAAGGGAATTCGAATTTGAACATTGGAGGCCACATAAGGGTGCTTTGGCATCTTCCAGATAACCTACACATGTCATGAAACTCAAGCCACATATATAGATACATGAAACCATGTTAATTTCCTAGTTTTTAATCATAAATTCAATTTAAACACATAGAATAAATAACTTTGGTAAATAAGGATCCTAACCCATATATTTATGAAAATTTTGGCTAATAAAAGATTATATGGTTATGGAGTTGTGACATGTGAGTGAAATGGTGGCGATAAAGGTGAAAGTGGATGTCATTTTAAAGACATTTTTGAGGACCAACAATATACTTCTTAAAACTCAAGAGTGAAGTATTTAACATGTTCTTGGCTTTTAAGGCCTTTGTTGAGAAACAATCTAGACATCAAATTCTTAAGCTAAGATTTGATAATGGTGGAGAATATGTTAAGAAAAAATTCATCAACTTTTGCACTAAGCATGGAATTCAAATGCAACATAATGTTCCATGTCCTCCACAACAAAATGGTGTAGCTGAAAGGAAGAATCACACCTTAAAGGAAAAGGATAATTGTATGGTTCACTATAAAGGATTTACTCTTAAGTTTTGGGTAGAGTGCAAATTACGTAGTAAATCACACTCCTATTAAAGTTTTAAATAATATCACTCCAGAAGAAGCATGGAGCTCAATTAAACAAGATGTAAGTCACTTTCGTGTTTTTGGAAGTGAAGCATGGGCCCATATTCTAGATGAGAAACATAAATATTTAGAACCTAAGAGTGAAAAATGTATTTTTGTTGGATATTCTGAAGATGTCAAAGGATATAGACTTCTTTCACCCAAGTCCAAAAATGTTATCATTAGAAGAGATGTAAAGTTTGATGAAAATATATCGGCCTACAAGCCTAGTTCAGCGGATGTGCCACCTCTCTCTATCCCTTCTACTTCTGAAAATATTTCTTCTTCAGATGATGAGAGTGAGGATGAAAATCCTCCCCCACCTTCTTAGGATCCTCCTTCAACTCAACTTCCAAAATGGGTCCATGTTACTTGGGATGTAGCAGGTGCTCTTGCAGGTGTTCCTACAGATCACTGAGGTACAAGTTCTTAGTTCGATAGAGCCTCTTCTTTACTGGCTCAAGCTTTAGTGGACTATGATCTTTACACCCTTGTAGAAGCTTCATGACATCCAGATTGGGATGCAGCTATGAATGAAGAATATCATTCATTATTGGAAAATGATACATGGAATCTTGTTCCTCTTCAAAAGGGACAAAAACTTGTTAGATGCAAATAGGTTTATAGAACCAAGTTTGGACCAGATGGAAAAGTTGATAAACTTAAAGCCCGTCTTGTTGCTAAGGGTTTTTCACAAGTTGAAGGCATTGACTATACTGAAACCTTCTCCCATGTTGCCAAAATTAACTTTATCTGCCTTGTTCTTTCCCTTGCTGCCTCTTTCAAATGGGAAGTCCATCAGATGGATGTTAAATCTGCCTACTTGCATGGGGACTTGCATGAAGAAATCTATATGGAACAACCTTCTGGATTTATAAAAATAGAATTTAGCCTTGTATGTCAGCTTAAGAAATCCCTTTATGGTCTCAAGCAAGCCCCTCAGGCTTGGTATGCCAGAATAGATAGCTTTCTTTTAGGTAATGGATTTTCTAGGTGTCATTCTAACAATACTATATACACCAAGAAAGTGGGTAAGTTTCTTATCATTCTTGTTCTTTATGTTGATGATCTTATCCTTACGGGTAGTGATCCCAACCTTATAAACCATGTGAATTCCAGCCTTAAGAATCAGTTTGAAATGATAGAATTAGGACACTTGCATAATTTTATTGGTCTTTAAGTCTTGCAGTCCAAGGAAGGTATTTTCCTTTCCCAGTCCAAGTATGCATGTGATCTTCTACACCACTTTCACATGTAAGATTTTAAGTCAGCACCTTCTCCCTTTCAGTCTAGAGCTAAAATTTCAGTCACTTGTACTTCCCTTGAAGTTGATGCTACCTTATACTGTCAGCTTTTAGGAAATTTTTTATATCTGACCCATACCTATCCTAACCTTTCCTTTGTTGTTGGCCTTATTGCTCAGTTTATGCAAAACCCACATGAAAGTCATTGGAAAGTAGCTAAAAGAATAATTTGTTATGTTCAAAGGTACAATTTAGTTTGGGATTCATTACAGTGAAGAAGCATCCGACTACACTTTGGTGTGATAATCAAAGTTCCATTCAACTATGCAAATATCTAGTCCAACATCAGCGCAACAAACACATTGAACTACACATGCACTTCATCAGAAAGCTCATCGTGACCATGTTCTTGAAGTGCAATATTGTTCAACTAATGATCAAGTTGCATACATCTTACAAAGGCTCTCACAGAGGTAAATTTTACTAAACTTCGATTTATCGTTGGAGTTCAAGAAGTTGTCACTAAGAGGGGATAGGCTCTAATTCGTCCTTCCTTCCCTTATTGTGTCATATTTGTAAATCCTTCAATCCTATCCCAAGTTGTTCTTAAGGGGGGATGTTAGGATATTCCGACACATAGGAAATAGTTAAGTATAACTTGGTCTAGTGTAGAGTTACGTAAAGTGTGTTCCTTTACTATGTACTTTTGTAACTTACAATCCGACGGTCACAACATGTTCTAGACATGAAGTGATCCGACGGTTCATTCTCTCCTCGGTATTACCAACACTTGATCCGTGGCTAAACACCAGATTGGTCCATGATCTCCATATAAAGATCATGGAGGGTCATTTGTAAGGTGACTGTTCATGAGAGAAGCTTATGTAAATTTTCTTTCTTTTACATTAATAAATTGCCTGAAGTGGCTGCGTTGGCTTCGGCCACTAACTGTTTCCCTCTTTGAGGGTTTTAACCACGTCAAGAATATTGGTGTATTGATCTGTGATCTATTTGTGAGCAGTGTCCTTTGGTGTTCTATCTAAGGAACTTACCCTGTAAATTCCTACAAATTTACAAGTAGTTATCCAAGTATTTCAATAAATGTTTTAATTTTTGAAATAAGTTTTATTCAATTTTTAAAAACTAAATTATGATTAAATAAGTTATATTCTATTTTAAAATATGTGGAGATGTTAAAGTTTACAAAAGCTTAGTCATAATGCACGTCATCAATATTCCTTTTATTATTACACTGAAATCAATGCACAATGTTAAATTAATCACCTTGAAATTAATGTACACCATATATCTAGTTACATCAAATTAGGAATCAACATCTTCACTGAAATCAATATATTTAATGCAAGCAATCAAATAGGATGAGAAATCAACATCTACACTAAAGTCAATGAATCTAATGCAAGTGATCAAATAGGATTAGAAATCAAAAGCTACAATAAAACCAATGCATCTAATGATGCAAGTAATCAAATAGGATTTGAAATAAATATCTACACTAAAATCAACGAATCTAGTGCTAGTAATAAAATAGGATTAGGAATCAACATCTACACTGAAATCAATGCATCTAATATGAGCTCAATAAAGCAAGATTATAAATTAACATATTTAATGAAATTAATTCATCTAATTCGAGCAATGAAATAGAAATAGAAATCAACATCTACACTGAAATCAATGCATTTAATGCAAGAAATCAAATAGGATTAGAAATCAACATTTGTACGCTAAAATCAATGCATCTAGTGCAAACAATTTTCTTCCCTTTCTCTCCCCCCTCTATCTATATTGATATCTCCCTCCATATCTCCTTCTTTGTCTCTCTATATAACCCCCATAGATACACACACACTCTCTCTTCATATCTATCTATCTCTCCCTCCCTCCCTCTATCTCTCCTTCTTCATCTCTCTATATCACCCCGCAAACATACACATTGCTTCTCCATATATATATATATATATATATATATATATATATATATATATATATATATATATATATATATATATATATATCCCTTCCTCTACCTCTCTCTCTCCACCTTTATCTATTTATATTTCTTTCTTCTTACCTTCCTGTATCTCCCCCTTCAACTCCATCTCTCTCTCCCTCCCTCTCAATTCCACTCTCTCTTCCTTTCTCTCCCACCTCCCTCTGTCGCTCCTCCTCGTTACTCTCTCTCTCTCTCTCTCTTCATCCTACAACTCTATTGAATATATACCTCCCTCTCTCATTCTCTCTACCCCTTCTCTCCATCTCTTCTTCTTTGTCTTTCTATCTCACCCCCAAAGATACACACTCTCTCTCCATATCTCCCTTGTCACTCCCTCTTTCTCTGTCTATATGTCTTGAACTTATTGCTTCCCTATACTTTCCTCCAACTCCATCTCTTGGTCTCCCTCTCTTTCTAAAAGACTCTCTCCTCCTCTCTGTCTCTCCATCTTTGTGTTCCCCTCTCTCTCTTACCCTTCTCTCCCACTCTCTCTCATCTATATTTCAAAAAACTTAAAGTACTTTGACAATTAGAATATTATATTCAAATAATTTTTATTCTTTATTAATTAATTTTATTTATTTATTTATTTATTTTTTATTTATTTATTTATTTTTAATGTCGCACAACAATATTTTATTTATATAACACATATTTAAAATGAAAGATCTCAAGTGTGTGTTATACATTCACTTGGAGGGAAAATGATAACTTTGCATGGAGTATTATCTAAAATTTTCCAAAATATTAATGTTCTAGCTACCTCCATCAATGATACATAGAGCACTTCATATCTTCCAATTGAAATTGTTTAGGTTTTACTTCTTTAAATGTAGCTTTAGGTTCTCATTACTTCATGATTTTAAAGATATTATATATTTTGTTATGTTTATTTATAAAAAGTAAATAGGTTAAATAAAACTAACATATCCAGTTGGCTTGAATGACTCTTTTTTTGTTAATGACTCTTTTTTTATGCGTATGACCTATATCAATCACATTTATTAATGTGGTTGTGTTAGTATATATTATAATATAACAAATTTTATATTATATTAAATTTAATAAGATTATATTAATCCAAAATTAATAATCTAATATTAACATTAAAATATACAATATTAAATTGTTATACTAATATTAGATTTCATAATTTTATTTATTAATAATAATAATAATAATACTTTTTTAACATTAATATTAAATTTAATAAGGTTTCTACATGACATGATAACAAAAATTATAATAAAGTTTGGAATTTTAAAATGTGGAAAAAATTTAAATTTTAGATGATTCATTTTTTATTTTTTTTATAGAGGCTCGATTGAGCCCCATGTTAACTACGTATATTATTTGATTGAGTGTTTATGAAACCCTAAATTAAGAAATTTGAATTTGAAATTTAAATACTCGATGAAGCACTTTAAGTGCTGGGTTGAGCCTCTGAAGCCCTAAAATCCACAATTTCAGCACTCGTTCTACAAAATTTCCTGCAACACCATTTTTTACCCTAGTGGACTTAGGGAAAAGTTTGTCCTTAGGATTGCGGAGTTGATCATGTTGGATTCATGAAGGAATCCTCTATCTAATGGCATATGAGTTTGACATTTTCAAATTCATATGATATTTTTCATCTAATTTCTTTTAAGCATAATGCTTGAAATTTTCTTTAATGGTTTTAAAGAGATTGCATACAAAATCAATATCATAAAATTTACACAACGGAATTTTTTAAAAAAATACCAATTTCTTCGTTTATGAGTCCTCTTCAAAAGGGTACTCTTGGTTTTTCAATTTATTTAAATAGTTGAAAAAAACCTTATGTGAGCACATGTGTATGCAAAATGCAATTGAAATATTACTTTGTGAACTTCGAAAAATAATAAAAATTGTAATTTTACATAAAAAAAATATTTTTTTAAGATGAAAATTTTAGCTCTCTATGCGTAGATCATGCTCATATATATATATATATATATATATATATATATATATATATATATATTAAAAATTACACATTGTAGACTAAGTTATGCCACATGAACACACATATACCTCTTAAGATGTTTGACAATTTGCAAGGACAATTATTTCATTTAATAGGAAATTGACATATTAAATAACACTAAATATTTTCGCAAAAAATATCATTAGGACAACAACATAATTCTCTACAATTTGTCTTTTTACTCTGAATCAAAATTCACATTGCTTAGATTAATTTTGAGGGCTTTAATTTGATAAAAGAGGAAAAACTTGAAATTTCATCACCACATTTGGCCCAAAAGAATAACCTATCTTCATGCATTCACCCAAATATAAATAAATTTTTAAATTACTAGAGATAGAAAGGTTGAAATCTAGAAAGGACTTTTAGCAATATGCAACGAGCTGAAATTTTAAGAATTGGTCATTTTATAGTATGAAAATTTCTCCCTGCATTTCAAAAAAATCAACAATAAATTTTTGTGTACACATCTAAAATTAATTTCAAGAACCATATAAGGATAATCTAAATTTCAACATAGTTTTCAAACTATTTTTCAGGAATAAGGAAACTTTAAGCGGAAAATGTATACTATGAACTACTGTAACTCATGTGGATGTATCCTAAAGGATAATTTGAGATGAATATGCCATTTTATGTGAAAATAAAAATTTAAATAAATTTTGAAGCATATCGGTTCTCTTGTAAAATGAAACACACCAATGAGTTTAAATAATAACCACATCAACGTGTTAAAATAATAAGTCTCCAAGAATTCAAAAATAAGAAAGGAATTCTATCATATAAATTCGTTAAAACCTTTTAGCACACTCATAATTCATCATAATTGGTGCATGTTACTATTAAACATATTTTTACTATGAAATTCACCGATAACTACAAAAAAAAGGCGTGATTTTATTTTTTTCAAATAGTAAAACTAGCAGTAATTTATTTTTCGAAATCAAGACAATATTCACTATTTCCTTATTTTTCCCAAAATTTCAAGGGATAAATTTGCAAGAGGACATATTAGGAGCACTATGGGGTAGCAGAGTACTTTGGAACAACAAAACTATTCAAAAGATCATAATTTGAAACGTATGGCGATTCACTCAAAACCCTGCATAGTAAAAAATTTGAAAATAGTAAAAATTTTACTATTGATTTTACTAATAATTTTTTTTACAATCTCTATTTTTATTTAGATTTATAATTAAAATTTAGGAGAAAAAATCAATACTTACCTTAAACCCTTACTTCTTACTAATAATTGTTTTTCCAATTTTTGTTAAATTTAGAAAAAAATAAAAAACCTACATAGTAAAAATTTTATTATTGATTTTACTAATATTTTTTTTACAATCTCTGTTTTTATTTAGATTTATAGTTAAAATTTAACAAAAAAAAATCAATATTTACCTTAAACCATTACTTCTTGTTGTTTATGTGACTGCAAAATTCCATCTTAGGGTTAACTCCCTCTACCACTTCATAATTAGGGTTCTTCATTTGAGGCATTTTGGATTTGATGGGTTTGTGTTACTATACATAAGGCATTTCGCATGTAATGCAGAGGGACCACTTATTGAATCAGATATCAACACTATTATCCCTATCCATTTTTTTAGATAACTTTTGTTTATCAGTGCATCAAGTGTGATATAATGCACTAATGCGCCTCTAGCAAATGGCATCGTTAAGTCCAAAAGACTTGTGTTCAATTTTTTATGTTTTCATTTTTTATTATGATGGCGATTATTTTACTGTTAAATATCGCACCATCATAATTTAAAGTTATTTAAAAGAAATAATTTTTGCTATTAGTGCTCAACAATTAAACACCTTGGCACATTTACGAAAACAATTAAACACCCTGGTGCATTTACTAAATTAAATGCACTAGTGTGTTTATGCACATAACTGTGCTGGTTATCAGACCTATTTCTAGTTGAAAATTATGTGATTTATTTATAAAATAGATTTAATGGCTCCTGTATTGAATGGTACATATTATATATTGATAAAAAGAAGCATGAGAAGTTGTCAAGAAATAAAAATATTTATCGGTACAATAATAATGTTATGCAACTAGCTCACAAAATAGAAGAAAAGATAGATCAACGACTTAGAAATTAGCCTCCTTGAGGGGAAACCTCCTTTACATTACATAAGTAAAAAATTCTTGGATGATACAAATGACTAGACCTCCTTGCTATATATAGGAGTCTAAGGGGTCACAATATAATTAAATCCTGCATAACAATAATAATGCAAGGACACAACAATAACAAATATGTGCTTTTATGGGGCATAATAATAACAATATGGGGACTACATGGAAATAATAATAACAATAGGTAGATACACTAACAATAACAATAAAGGGGCTACACTAGTATTATAGGGACATAACATGCCCTTCTCCTTCAAAAAAGTGTTGTCCTTAATACTTGAGTAGTTATTGATGCTTTTGTATAAAATTCTTGTCCTCCCACATGGAATCTTCAGGACTTAAGTTCTTCCACTTAATGAGATACTCTAGAATGGAGCAATTTCCTAGTTATCAGGTTCTTGTTTCCATGGCTCCTTCAGGCTCCAATATGACTTTTCCTTCTTTGTTAAGTGCTATAAATATTGTTTGAACTTGGAGCTTGTCATTGATAACCTTCTTTAAGCATGAAACATGGAAAAATGACTGTACTTGAGAAGATGTCATGTCCCTTCCTAAATTATTTTGGAACATGATTACTTTTTTATATTATGGGGCCAATTTTGGAGTTAGTGGATCCGAATTTATTTTATTAGGAGATTAGACTTAGGAATTGTTATTTTTGTTGTAGTTAAGTTACACATGAGGGCCACCCACACTAGGAACATACACACTCCTTAGTTCGATTTGCATGGAGGTGGTTAAGTGAGGGCCCACGATGGAGAAATAATTGGAGGGAAAAGTACTCCATGAAATCTACATAAGGATGGCGACTCTCGTCATCTCATCCATCTTTTGGAATATCAATTTCTCTTTGGTTGCTCGAGCTGCTTGGCTAAGTCACTCGTTGTTTGGCACGATTTATTCAAGAAAAGAGCTCATACTTTCTTTGGGGGACTTTGAGTGCCACCCTAGGAAGGTTTTTCTTCATTTATTTAGGAGGAGGATCTCATTATGATTTCCAACTATTGCATTCGCATCTAGGTGGTGCGTATTACTAGAGGACGTAGTGAAGAGGAGGCTGAGTTTGCTTGTGGTGTCTTGTAGTGGAGTTTGGGTGAGATATTTTTCGGAGACGAGGCATATGAGGATTTTTGGCATTTTGGAGAGTTTGGGAGTTGGAGGAGTGTGCTACTTTGCAGGGTGACTTTCAAACTTCTTGGGCTAGCACAAAGGCAACACTTTGTTCTCACTTGGAGGGTAGAGTATCAGTGTTTGAGGCTGAACTTTACCGTGGAGGTTAAGGGAAGTACATGGAGAGGTGTTTGATTCAATTCTTGAGTTGGTAGGAGGATTTTGTTGGAGTTCCTTGTAGGCCATATTTCTTAAGCACTTTGGAGGGCGTAGGACATATTGGAGGCCAAATTTGGGAGGTTGGGTTTTGGACAAACCCTTTCTGGGGTTTTGCGTGTTTTAGCCAAGGAGATTGGGGCTAAAATTTTAACATTTTTGGAGTATCGGAGATGGGGCTTCTTGCAGTTCCTTTATAGCGAATAGTGTAGTTTTTGAGGGACGATGTAGAGCATTAGAGGAGTAGTTATTTTCCAGCTTTGAGATTATCATTTATCACCTAGGTTATGTCAAGCTTTCCCTTGAGGCAAGCATAGGTGCATTTATCCATACTATTTTACTTGCTCCATTTCATTAATAAAATGGCTCAGTTGGTTCTCATTTTTGGAGTGTGTTAAGCATTTACTGTTTTGATTTTTCTGTGTATAAATAATTTTTGCTTTTGCATATCACTATTTGTTTAATTTTGGAACATTACAAAAGATGTAGGCAACTCTAATTTGTATGCCATAGTAATTATATTTTGCAACACCTTGTAAGGACCATAGTACCTAGGTCATAATTTATTATCCTGCATCAAAACTTATTTCACTCAGATGTTGATCGACCTATTGTTTCATTTGATTTTGCACCAGAGTGAGGTTATCCTTTAAGAGTTAAATTTGTTGTTGGTTATCAATGTGATCTTTCACTGCTTGAACCTTACAATTTTCCCTTAAAGATGATGTGATGGATTGTGGATGATATCCATAAAGTCCCATAAGTGGTGTCATTTTTGTTGCAGTATGGAAGGAAGTTTTATACCACCATTCAGCCAGAGGTAACTACTTGACCCGTTTTGTTTGTTTATTAGATACAAAAAAATGAAGATATTCTTCCAAAAATTTGTTCACTGTCTCAGATTTCCCAAAAGATTGATGATGATAAGATGAGGTATGAGTTAATTGAGTACCCAAACAAGAAAATAATTCCATCCAAAAATTTCTAGTGAAAATGGCATCTTTGTTACTTACAATAATCTTTAGGTTTCCATGTAGCTTTTGAATTGTTTCCATAAATGCAACAACAATTATATCAGCTTTAAATGGATGAGATAATGCACAAAAGTATGCATACTTGGTAAGTCTATCAACTACCACCATGATGACACTTTTTCCTTCAAACTTGGGTAAACATGTGATAAAATCCATTGAGACCTCCTCCCAATGTTGAGTTGGAATGGCTAAAGGTTGTAACAGACCTGAGGTCCTAATTGTCTCAACTTTATTTTTTTGGGAAATGAAAAATTCCAGCATAAACTTTTGAATATCATATTTAAGGCCATCCCAAAAAAAATCTTTCTTAAGCTTGTGGTAAGATTTTAAAAATTATTGATTTCCCTCCTAAGGGGTAGGTGTACAATTTTACAAGTATCTTTAGTTTGAGATGGGAATTCTTACAGATATATAAACAATATTTGTACGATAATGAATCACTTTTCGAGATAAATGTATCATATGCACTGGAATCTTGCTGCAACTTTTGAATGAGTGTCCATACCTCTTCGTTATTATTTCATTAATCCCTTTCTTAAGTTATACAATCATGTTGGATAATAGAAATGAAATAGAGAAATGCTTCCACATCCTCATCCTTTCTTGAGAGTTCATCTGCAACAACATTTTGCTTCCCTTTTTTGTAGACGATTTCAAAGTCATAACCCAACATCTTGGTGACCCATTCTTGTTTTTCTTTTGAGGATAATATTTTTTCTGAAAAGTATTTAAGACTATCATGATTTATTTTTACCTTGAAGTGTCTTCCCGTTAGGTAAGGTCGACATTTCTTTAGTTCATGTAGTATTGTCTACATTTCCTTCTCATAAATAGGCTTGCGTAAATATTTTCCCTTGATTGGACAATTTTTGGAGGAAATGGATGTTCCTTCTTGTTTTAAAACAACAAAAATTTCATTTCCTAAGGCATCACATTCTAGAATAAAGGTTTTTGTGAAATCTGGTGTAGCTAAGACCACTTCTTAGCACATTGCCTCGTTCATATGTTCAAAGGCCTTAGTTTCTTATGGAGTCCAAGAAAATGAATCTTTATTTAGGAATGTTAGAGGCGCTACTATTCTCCCATAACTCTTAACATACTTGCGATAATACACTTTCAAATTGAGAAATCCTTGAAGATGCTTTAGGGTTGTGGGGATTTTCCATTCCTTAATGGATTTAATTATGTTAGGGTCTACCTTAAGACCCTCATGAGATACAATATGACCCAAATATTCCACCTCCTATACTCCAAAGAAGAATTTGGATGTTTTTACATATAATTATTTCTCCTCCAATAGTTTGAGTACCCTGTCAACAGGTTGAACATGATCCTTTCAAGACTTGTTGTAGATTAGTATATCATCAAAAAATACTAACACAAATTTTATATGGAAGGGTTTGAAAATGGAATGCATCAAACCTTGAAATGTGGAAGGTGCATTAGTAAAGCCAAAAGGCATCACCAAAAATTAATAATGATCTTCATGAGTTCTGAATGTTGTTTTCAGAATGTCTTCAATCTTAATTTTAACATGATGATAATCCTAAACGAAGATCTAGCTTGGTGAGGTAAATTGCTTCCTATAATTCATACAACAATCCGTCAATGAGAGGAATGGAAAAATTATATTTAATAGTGAGCTTTTTGAGCTCCTTATAATCTAGACACATACGCCATGATCCATCCTTCTTGTGCACCAATACTTCTAAAGTAGAGAAAAAAATATGACAAGGTTGAATTATACCATGCTCTAGCATTTTTGCAACCATACTTTCAATTTCACTCTTTTGGGCATATGGATATCTGTAAGGCATAATGTTTGGAGGAACACTTCCTAGAATTAAGTGAATAAAATGATCATAATCACAAATATGTGGGACGCATTTGGTGTGTCATATACCTTGGAATGATTGTACAAGACATTTTGGAAATATGGAGAAATAGATCATTTCGATGTTTGAACCTCTAGTGAGAATAATTGTGAAATTATGCCACATCTCTCTTTCTTCAAAATATTTGTAATACCATTAGGGATAATTATCTTCCCTAGTTTCCATATGTTGCCCCTTAATTCAATTTCCTTTCCTTCCCAATTTCTTTTTATGAAACGTTCTTGAAAATTAAAAGCTATCATCCCCAAAGATTATGACCATTGGACTCCTAGTACAACAACAACATCACCCATTGGAAAGGAAATCATTGAACTATTCAATAGATAGTCCCCCATGGTTAGCTTGATATTATGACACTTTATAGAGTAATTTAGAGTTCTTCCATTTGCAACCATCACTTGACACTCTTGTGCTGGATATCGAAAACAATATAGTTTCTTGGCTATATTATAATGATTGAAATTATGGCTACTACCCAAATCAATCAACACTATTACCCTTTTCTTCTTGATATATACATCTATCTTAAGAGTTTGAGGAGTGGTAATTCCCACCAATACAATATATGGCTGGATTCATTTCTTCCTTCTCTAAGGATGGTTCCTGAGGTATATATTATTCTTTTTATGTTTCTTGTTCCTTTTCTTCCTCCTCTTCACAATATATGTAAAATAATTTCTTCTCGGAACAGTTATGACCTTTAGTGTATTTTCTATCACAATTGTATAACAAATTCCTTTTTTCTCTTTTTTCCTCCAATTGGTGTGGTGTCAACCCTGTAGGTTGTTGAATGATAGAATTAACAACACTTCATAGTTGAGAGTGGTAGAATTCCTTGTTCCCATAACGTTTCTTGCCACCTTCTCCAATGAATCAGGTTCCCAAAGGTAAACCTCATGTTGAATGTTATCCTTTAAATTTTGTATGAAGACATTAATCCTATGCTCCTCTAGAATATCATTTACCTTGATATTCAGTCTTTGGAATTCCCCAATGTGCTCCGCCATTGAACCCTTTTGCATGAGATTTATATTTTAGCTAAAAAAAGGTATTGCTCTTTGAATCCTCATAATGTGTTACCAATTCTTCCACAAACATTGTTCAAGTGACAATTGATTTACGAGAACAAAGTCATCGATATCACAAAAATTGATTTTGTTCTAAATCTAAATATGCAATTCTAACCTCTTGTGATCCAAAATAGATTTTGGATATAATCCTAAGTCTAAGTGTTCCTCACTGAGGAAAATGAAATTCCAAGGAAGTTCTTGGAAATAGCCCCATTGCAGAGATCCTTTCCTTCAGAATCTGCTACAAATTGAATGGGAAAAATGCACATAGGATGCAGAAGTTATCGCTCAAAGAAGATGCCATTTGTTCCTTAGAAAAAGAGGCAAAATCCTTTAAAAATGGCCTAAAAGGCTTTACGAATAAAATTGCATTGGAGGAAGGCAAAAGAGGGGACTTAATTGAAAAGGAGAAGCACCCCCGATTGCCGATCCCCGACAAATAGGGTCGAAGGAAGGAACATGCACATATAACATAAAGGCAGGACTGGGCCATCGATATTGTGATGGCCGATATCAGCGGATTGCAATCGGTGATGCCATGAGGCAAATGCGGGACCTCGAGCTGAATATCGGAGTGGGCAGATCACGTCGGCATAGGCCATGCCATATGGACAGACCCTGGGGCTCATACCATATGCGATTGTGACAAGTCACTTTGAAAAATCGCATCGTAGCAACACCACAGAGCGGGGGGATGATACATACATGACTTGCGATATACACCCGGACCCGACAGGGTTATGAATGATATTCGATGTAATTTGAGATTCGTCAAATGATAGTTTCTATGTATTTTCACGTATTTTATTTATTGAACGAAATATGAAGGGAAGAACCGATGCGATGAGAACTGGACTCGAAAGGGTTTGTGAATGAAAATATATATTGTTTCAAGTTCAGTATGGGCCGTTTTATGGGATTTTGCAACGTTTAAATGTATTTTCGAAATACAAAGGAAATCACAAAACATGTAGGATTTCGGGCAGGCCATGGGTGGTAAATGGTTTTGGTTGGGCTCCGTCTAAGCCCATACATTGGCCTCCACATGTCTAGGCCCTAGAGAGAGAAAACCACCCTTATCGGGCGGTTACCCCCGTACGAAAGAGCCGCCCAAAATGAACCACTGTTGTTGGATCTAGATCTCCTAGATCAACGGTGGGGATGCGATAAACGACATAAAGGCAGACCCGATGGGAGTTATAAACTGGATTTAAGGGATTTTCAAGTTCGATAAAAGGCATTTATGCAGATTTTTCAGCGTTTTTGGTGTATTTCTCTATTTAAACAGAGAAATGATATCCTTGGGATTTCAATGTGCCAGTGGCATTTTTCGTTGCAAAAAAGGTGGCCACCATAGCTTGGGACGTTAGCAATGATTGTTAAATGCTCCATAAGGAAGATGAAGGGACAACGACTGGGAGCTAGAGAGCCCAAGAACTGAAATAAGCAGATAAGTGCCAATAATCTTAAAAGCTATTCAATGATAGAGACAAAGGGGTTTCTGAGTCTGAGAGCATGATTGAGAGGCATAAGTAGGCAGTGTAGAGAGTTGAATGGGCTAGAAAGCTGAGAGTGTGAATGACAGGAAAAAAAGTTGTAGAAAGGTTGCTAGAAGGTTTCCGAGGATCGCTTGGAGGTTAAGCAGATCATAGAGGCATGCAGAGGCCAAAAAGGAGAGCTCGAGATAGCTAGAGCCAAAGAGCAAGAGCCAACGTGAGAGCCTAAGAGTCAAAGCCAAAGAAAGAAGGACAAGAGCTTCAGAGCTGGGGACCGAATGGCATTCTAAATCCATTGTTTCTATGTAAACCATGGAGTTGAGCCAGAGAGCTTGTAAAAGTATTGCTGCCATAATCCTAGAGAGATTAGTTGAGTTGACTAGAGCTCAAGGAGATGTAGCCCAAGAGTTTTGGTTGAACTCCTCATTAAATTGTTGTTTTATGTGTTTGCTTTCACTGCTGCATTGTTTACTTTTATATGTATGTGTTATATCAGCATAAACAACAAATTTTAAAGTACATAAATAGTTTAAAATAAATACCAGCATACACCTTATCTTCAAGCACATATTATCAATTCCGCATTGGTTAATCAATAAGACTTGGGAATAAATAAGCTTTGGAAGTGGGAGAGGTTCTTGTAAGCTAGACAAGAAAGCTAAGTGCCCCATTTTCAGATCAGGTGGTATCGGAGCCTAAGTTTGATTAAACCCACCTTCAAAGAAGGTTATATCAGAATGCTTGATTGACAGAGAAAAGATTGCTTGTCTGAAAGGTGTTTTGGCAGTCAAGGATTGATTGTCTGATTGATGGTATGCTTGTTGCAGACTGACTATTGCTTGAGTTTGCAGAAGTGAAGGGAAAGCTATTTGATAGCTCAGTCCAGGAAGGACAAGAAGGAAGAAGGGTTGAAGGCATTTTGCTAACCCAAAGGACCTCAAAGAAATCCCTGAAGCACAAGATGTTTATTGCAAAAGGTTTCTTAAATAATCTCTTTATTAATCTTGTTTGAAGTTCTTTTGTTCATTGGTATAGACAACTTCTACAAGTGAATCCTCAAATTCCTCCTTCATCCCAAGACTCTATGATGGAGACTTGAAGCAAGACTTGTTCATCATGATGGAAAAGGTGAGAGAGATGTATGAGGATGGAAGGAAGAGCAGAATTCTTAGAGAGCATTTGAATTCCATGAAGGAAGAGAAGAAGTTGCTTTTTGACAGACTGGAGGAAATGGAGAGGCAACTTCATATTGCAAATATGAACCTGAAGAGGATGCATGAGTTGGAGTCACAACTCTTTGTTTCCAAAGAAGCCTTGGTCAAGTATCAGCTTGAAGAAGAGGTAAACCATTCCTATTTGTCTTCAAATTCTTCTAATAATGCTTATATTGGTTCTTTTGAAAAACATAATAGGGGCATAGGTTCCAAGCTAATGTCCAAGATGGTCTATGAAGGAAAGGGCTTGGGAAAACATGCACAAGGTATTGTTGAACCAATAATGGTTGAGGAAAGGCCTAAGTATTTGGGTCTTGGCTATGGAGAGTCTTATGGAGAAAGTTCCAAAGCTTCCATGAAGGCCATTGAAACATTCCCAAGAAGGAGTTTCATTTCATGTCCTCCACCTCAAGAGTGTCAAAATTGTATTTAGGAGGGATGCCATAGCTTGAAACATCAATTGCAGGATGCAGGTGTTCAAAATCACACACTTGAACCAGAGAGTTGTGGAAACTCTAATAGCCTTGAAGAGATTGATGGTGTTCCAAAGGGAGCCACTTCTTCATTTGCTACACCTACTCATGAAGGTAATAAAGGTGAAAGAGGCAGGTATAAATCTGGTTCTAATCATATTCCTTTTGATTTTGCAAAGCATGGTAAATGTCTACATAAGCATGGGAAAATAATTTCATGTTCCTTTTGTTGTTTGGATAACCATCATGTTTCTAGATGTTGGAAGACAATGGCCACATTCAGGAAACTCTTGAAGGAAAAGAAGCAAAAAGCCAAAGGTCCATTGCACAAGGCAAATCATGCTATCAAGAGGATGCACATGTGTTGCACTTATTGCCATAAGAAAGGGCATCTTGCTGAAAGGTGTTGGACTTTGAATCCAGAAACGCTTCCACAAAAGCTAAAGAAGGTGCAAAGAGAAGTTGGCAGAAATAGAAAGGAAGTTTCCATGAATGATGTGTCTCAGGATGATTCACATGTCAATGCTGATGTGTAGACAAAAGAAGTAAATTTGAAATGGATTGGTAAGAAATGGTTAGAGTTCTTATCCAATTAAGATTGCATGTCTATCGATGCATCTATTTGCATTTCTGTGATGATGAGATGTAATTGCAAGTTGCTACCGAGAAGGTGAATGGAAAAAGGATTGAGTAGGAGACTCACTTTATTGTTGCAACATTATATTTCATTTCAGCTTCGAAAGTACAGTGTACTTAAGTGAAAGTTGAAGGATCAAATGCATGCATGAGCATGATGTGCATGGACACAGGGATGTCAATGTTTTCCTTGTTTTGAACATGTATGTGTAATTAACTTGTAGGGTTGATTGCTTTGACATGCATGTGATGCAATGTTGACTTGGGAGAAGTTAATTTGGTCTCCAAGATGGATATAATAATGAAGTGTTTCATATTTTCAAAAGAGCCTTCATGGTCTTTTTCTACATGCTTGACTTGAAGGGTCATTTGTTTTAAAGGCATGTTTTGTAGGCTTGTGACCTAGTCCATCATTTGTATGCAGATGTAAGACATGGAGGTATTCACAAGATGTTAAACATGTTTCTTTTGATGAAGCAGGAGTTAGTCCATCTAGCTGTTGTCTGTACTCTTTTTGTTGTTAACAGTTGTTGTTGACAACGTGTCAAACAAGTACAAATGAAATTTTTGTTGAGAAAATGTACTTCACATTTGTTTGAGTCACCTTGGATCAATGATCAAGGCAGAGAAGCTCAAGCTACTTTCTATAACCATTTCAGCAGGAGTTCTGCAGGAAGGCAAGGAGGAAGATAGTTCTTCTCGGGAATACCAACCCATCCAGAAGGGAAGTGGTTAGAAACTTTGGTTCAGGAGGCACTATGCAAGGCAACTGTAGGGAGGCTAAAAGAAGAGGGTGAGTCACTCTCATTTATTGTTCATATCAGTATATCAGTATTTTGGAGACCAAAAGTTCTTTTAGTGGGAAGGCGTGATCTAAAATAGATTTTGGATAGACTCCTAAGTGTAAGTGTTCTTCATTAAGGAAAATGAAAGTCCAAGGAAGTTCCTGGAAATAGCCCCATTGGAGAGATCCTTTCCTTCATAATTTGCCGCAAATTGAATGGGAAAAAGTGGACTTAGGATGCATAAGTTATCGCTCAAAGAAGATGCCCTTTCTTCCTTAGAAAAAGAGGTAAAATCCTTTAAAAATGGCCTAAAAGGCTTTATGAAGAAAAGCACACTGGAGGAAGGCAAAAGAGCAGATTTAAGTCAAAAGGGGAAGCACCCCCGATTGCTGATCCCTGACAAATCGGGTCAAAGGAAGGCACATGTACATATAACATAAAGGCGAGACTAGACTGGCGATATTGTGATCACCGATATCGACGGATCGCAATCGGTGATGCCACGAGGCAAAGGTAGGACCCTGGGCCGAGCGATATCATGATCGCCGATATCAGCATTGGTGGATCGCGACAACATAGGCGATGCCATATGGACAGACCCCGGGGCTCATGCGATATGTGATTGTGAAAAGTCGCATTGCAAAATCGCATCAGAGCAACACCACGGAGTGGGGGGTCGATACATACGCAACTTGCGATCTACATATGGACCTGATGGGGTTATGAACGATATTCAATGTAATTTGAGATTCGTCAAATGACAGTTCCTATGTATTTTCGCGTATTTCATTTATTAAACGAAATACAAAGCGAAGCACTGATGCGATGAAAACTGAACCTGAAAGGGTTTGTTAATGAAAATATATATTGTTTCAAGTCTTATATGGGTCGTTTTAAGAGAGTTTGCAATGTTTTAATGTATTTTCGAAATACAAAGGAAATCATGAAACAGTCAGGATTTTGGGTGGGTCGTGGGCGGTAAATGGTTTTGGCCGGGCTCTGCTCGAGCCCATACATTGGCTGCCACGTGTCCAGGCCCTGGAGAGAGAAAACCACCCTTGTCGGGCGGTTAACCCTCGTACGAAAGAGCTGCCCAAAATGAACCACCATCGTTGGATCTAGATCTCCCAGATCAATGGTGGGGATGCGATAAACGACATAAACGCGGACCCGATAGGAGTTATAAAGCAGATTTAAGGGATTTTCAAGTTCGATAAAAGGTGTTTATGTGGATTTTTCAGTGTTTCCAGTGTATTTCTCTATGTAAATAGAGAAATGATATCTTTGGTATTTCAACACACCAGTGACCTTTTTCGTTGCAAAACAGGTGGCCACCATACCTTGGGACATTAGCAATGATTGTTAAACATCTAGAAGGAAGATGAAGGGATAGCGGCCAGGAGCCAGAGAGACTGAGAGCTGAAACAAGCAGACGAGCGTCGATAGGCTTAAAATCCATTCAATAATAGAGACAGAGGAATTCCTGAGTTTGAGAGCACAATTGAGAGGCATAAGCAGGCAACGTAGAGAGCTGAAGGGGCCGGAAAGCCTGAGAGTATGAATGACAGGCAAAAAAGTTGCAGAAAGGTCACTGGAAGGTTGCTGAGGATCTCTTGGAGGTCAAGCGGATCACAAAGGCATGCAGAGGTTGAGAAACAGAGCTTAATATAGCTAGAGCCGAAGTGCCAGAGCTAGCGTGAGAACCTAAGAGCTAAAGCTAAAGCAAGAAGGCTGAGAACTTCAGAGATGGGGACCGAATGGAATTCTAAGCCCATTGTTTCTGTGTAAACCATGGAGTTGAGCTTGAGAGCTTGTAAATAGATTGTTTCCGTAATCCCAAAGAGCTTAGTCGAGTTGACTAGAGCTCAGGGAGATGTAGCCCAAGAGTTTTAGGTGAACTCCTCATTAAATTATTGTTTTATGTGTTTGTTTTCACTACTGCATTGTTTACTGTTATATGTATGTGTTATATCAGCATAGACAACATATTTTAAAGTACATAAACAATTTAAAATAAATACCAGTATACACCTTATCTTCAAACACATATTATCAATTCCACATTGGTTAATCAATAAGACTTGGGAATAAATAAGCTTTGGAATTGGGAGAGGTTCTTGTAAGATAGACAAGAAACCTAAGCGCCCCATTTTCAAATCATCTTGTGTGTTTGACACATTATTTAGATCAAATATTTGCTCCATCTGTAGTATCCATGTTACCAGATCCATGCCATCAAACTTCCTCACTCAATATTTGGAATGTTGTGGGTGTTAAACCCAACATTGGAGTCTTTAACATCATGATTAACATTTCTTGTGTTCTCATCATGAGTTTCATGTAATAACGTTTCGCCATTAGGAAACATTTCTTGTAACAACTTTGTCAAACCTTCCTTAAAACCTTCTATGTTTACTTTTAAACCATTAATGTCGCCCCTTTGATTTATTATTTTGAACCACCCATGTATCATTTTATTTATTATTTTAAGCCATCCATGTCCTCTTTTAAGCCATCAATGTCTCCTTTTAATTCATCTTTGGTTGCTATTTGTGAGAGCGAAATTTGCTGCACTTGGTCCCACATTTTTGATATATCATGTTGTAGTTTTTCCTCTTCATGAGTCATAGTAGAGAGTTATGAGGGCTTAATGGGTGTAGAATTGTTTGGTTTGGGAGAAATTTTAGAACCAAATACTAATATATATGCTTCAATATTCCCTCTGAATCAAGTTTCAAACTAATTTTTCAAATAGAAGATATGCAGAATTTAAAACAACACACCTTTTTCTTGCCTTTTAGGAGATCACTATTGAAGCTATTGTATATCAATAATTTCGGATCTCCAAGGTCTAAAATTTTGTCCTATGTTATCCCTATAAGTCTTCTTTCCAACCCCACAAGTCATACTGAGATTGTATTATTCAATAAAGAGTTTTTCCCAAACTCCCACGATGACTTGATTATAAATTGGTTCAATAGAGTGAACTTGTACGAAGTGCCACATGTCACTGTTTCCACATTCCTTGAAAATGATACACGAAAAAGTACAGAATGTACAATTTCATTCACATTTCATGAAATTCATATCCAAATTTTGGAGAGAAAGCTATGACAATTTTCCCTAGGTCACCTGTTTCAGATGGAATTCTAGAGCCTGTAAAAACCCTAAATTCCTCGGATAATATCTTCACGTGGTTTTAATTTCATAACCTTAATCCTTGCAGAAAACAAGTTATAGTGGAAATTCCAAGATGACCTCTTTGAAGAAGCGAAACCCTAGAATCCAAAGCTTTGATACCAAATGTTATGCAACTAGCTCAATAGATCATTGACTTATAAATTATCCTCTTCGAGGGGGAAACCTCATTTATATTACATAAATAAAAAATTCTTGTATGATACAAATGACTATATGTCCTTGCTATATATAGGAGTCTAAGGGATCACAATATAATTAGAGCCTACATAACAATAATGCTGTAAGGACACAACAATAACAACAATGGGCATCTATGGGGCATAAAAATAACAATATGGGGGCTACATGGGCTCAATAATAATATTAGGGGGATGCACTAACAGTAACAATAAATGGGATACACTAGTATTATAGGGACCTAAAAGATAGCACTTCCAAAAAAGTAGAAAAGACAAGTTCTTTATAATTTTTTTACAAAATTAATATGTTTGAACTATATGTAAGTTTAACTAATATTTATTGGTTAGATTGTGTCATGCAGATCCACAAAATGATGAAGCTTAATAAGGTAATTTTCTTTATCTAAGGGCATAAGAGGATAAAATCCCCATAGAAAAATTGTAGAAAGATGAATCAAGAGAATGAAAAAATACTATTCAATATGAGTGTTTTTTATTTATTTTTCATTAATAATATATTTAAGAATATTAGATAACATGTTTCAAACAATTTATTAATTCACATATCTATAATGTTCTAAAGGGACCAAAAACGATGGAATAAAATGTTGTTCTATGAAAACAAAATTATAGAACACGCAAATGATGATGAATTGGTCCTCAGCTCATCTAGAGTGGTGTTGGAGGTTAATCAAATGGGGAAATATTTTACAAAACTATGAGGGATATAGTGGAATGAATATAAAGATGTACTTGCCACTTATAATACAAAAATCAATCCAATGATTCCAAGAACCAAGTTAATTTTAAACTACAAGAAGCGTTTCCAAATAAATGGTCAGTGAGACCTATCGAAGTTGCAATAGGAAAAACATACAAAAACAAAAAATAATCATTCAAAAAGTAATATTCCTAGTTAATTTCTTTTTTATAGGATTATATGTATCTGTTACTATAAAGAATTCATTTATTAATATCAATTTTTTATATTTAGTTTTCATGTATCAATATAAAAATAAATTATTACTTTTTTTTTTCAAGAAGATGATGAAAATCCCACAGGATCAACAAGTTGATATTTGAAACATGCCAGTAAGAATGTCCACAAAAGTGTACAAGGACATGGTGAAAGAAATGGACATAATTGCATCATGGGAGTAGCCATCTCAACAACAACATGCTTTAATTATATGTAATCATTTATTTTTTTATATTAGGTTCATATAAAAAATTAATTTAGCATTAAGTAGTAATTTTCAAGTATTTTCTTGTAGAAAACAAAACAAAATGGTACTCATTCAACAGATAAAACAAGAGAAAAAGAAAGAAAAAGGTTGATATCAAAGTTTGTGAGAAATTGTTAATATTTCCTTATAACAACTTAAAGTTTCATTTTTTGTATATTTTAAGTTGTTTTACAACAACCATCATTGAATGTCTTTGAATAGGTGCTAACATAGAAAAAGAGCCACAGAAGAATTAATTGACATTGGGTTAAATATGGGTCGTGAGTATATATTGTCGTATAAAAAATTAATTGTGGAATTTGTAAGTATATATGTTGTTTTACTTCTTTGATATTATAATTAATACAACAAAAAATCCTTTATATTAAATCTATGATTGATTATGGGGTATAAAAATTCTAGCAAAAAAAGTATGGAACTACGCCAATAGAAGAGTTTTTGAAACAAGGAATATGATTTTGTTTTGAATAAATGTGTAAAATTAAAGTCTCAATTCTTATTATAGTCATTGTTTTTCGATTTACATTGATATATATTATTTATTTCAATTTTCATTATTTTCATCAATGTATATACACTCATTACACTTTATTTTTATGTTTGTACATGGAACTTGAAGAAGATGAAAACAATCGATGCAATAAACAAAAAATTCATCCAAATAACCCAAGTCATGGAAGTAGCTCGAACACTAAGAGCAGTTCCAATCAAGAATGATGATCTATTTGGATATTAATGCAAGTTGTTGTTTTTCTTAAAATAATTGTTAGTGAAAATCAATCATTTTGTTTAATTAATGGACATCGTGTCCCAATTGAAAGACAAGGGTTTACCAATAACTATCCCATTTTGTATGACAAAGACCCTCTTATCCATATATAATAAATTTATTTTTAGTTTATTCTAATGTGTTGTCTAACGTCGTTGTAAAATGTTACACCATTGATTAATATATGAATGATTAAATATTATAACGAAGAGCTATGAAATATGATGATATAACAAATTAATACAAACATCATATACAAATGCACTAATCAAAATTTAAGTTATATGAATAATGCTATAAGATATATTTTGATTTTTCGATAAATAATGGATTTAAAAATCACAATAATTGCACTATCACACAGGTTGACGTTTCTAAAAAACAGAAAATGAATATTGGGACATCATATATTAGTATGCACCACTCTGAATATGATATTTAGAATAATAAAAAATGGTATCACGGTGAATTTGTAAAATAAAGATGCACTCGAAATATATGCATTTCATGCATAAGTGTGATTCTCCTTCAACACATCGGTGCATCGTTACCTTTAACACACCAGTGCATTATATTACATAAAAGAACTCATACTACAAGATTTTTGTTGCCTGACCTATTGCCTTTTGTGAAAATTAGAGCACCATGGTTTTTTCAAACAAATCAGCACCAGATATTATACTTTTGAAGAACACTGTTGTTTATACAACTCATCGGCACTGATATATTGTTACGTATAACTACCTAGTGCATTGGATAAGATAAAAGCACTAGGGCTACAAGATTTTTTTGTCTACCCCGATGCCCCTCCTAAAAGAACTGCCTCAGATTTTTTTTAAGACATAAGCACTTAGACAATATACTTTGTAGGCACTGGTGTTGTTTGCATTCAACTCCCTAGTGGATGGTATCATAGATTTTACGAGGCGATGCATTTTTATTATTAAAGTACTCGTAATTTTATAAATTTAACACATCAGTTCTCTAAATATTTTTATCGAGTCTCAGTGCTTTTATTCAAATTTATGACATTGGTTCTTCTATATTAGTAGTTTACTAGTGTGATGTTTCTAGTAAGCGCACTGCTAAGAAAACATCCGCTGAAACCTATGTCTGCCCATATTTTTTTAGTTTTGATGAAGTTCAATTATCAACTCTACTAAAACAACCACTACCACAAATGTATGTTGTAGCAGTGGTTTTCTGACAACTTTTGACAATTTTATAACACTAAAAACCTCCATTATAACCTCCGCTAGAAGGAATTTTCCTTGTAGTGCATGCCTCAATTTCAATCTTATCCATCAAAGTAATGAGTGAACAAATAATGTTGTAGAATGATACACATTCAAAACTTTTAGCCATCCTTTGCACTCTAGGATCTGTCCTACTTAGCTAAATATGCTTTGAAGTTTGGTTTAGGTCATCAACAATATCAATTCATGGCAACTCTAAGGTGTAGGAAAACAAAAAAGGATGCAATAGGAAGCACTAGCAACAATATATATATATATATATATATAAGCAAGCAGACATTAGGCTTCCAACCAAACAAACAATTTCATATGTTTTTTAAGAACAATCCATTTTCAGTAGCTCGGTTTCTGTCATTGTGAGCCATAAGGCATGATTTTGATTTTGATTTTAATTATATAATTAAAAAGGAAATCTTACCGAAAAAAATGTATTCAATAAATATTAAAATCAATCCATAAAAATCAATCACATAATTAAACAAAAATTTAAATTACAGAACCCTAGCATTGGAAAACATCAACTCAAAATGGCATGTTTAACCTCTCATTATGCTAGGAAAATCATATTTTTGGAAGTGTGCAAGTAAAGGTTCTCCTTATGGAGCAAAAATCAATGACAAAAAGAGTTAATGCTTATTTTCATTTACTTTGTTTTAGTTCATAATCAACTTGTTTTTCACATGCATTTCTTTTTGGGTAGGTTCAACTTAGGTCGAGGCTAGTCCATTTATTGGATGGAAGAAGAAAAATCAACACAGTGAGATTCTTATCATCAGGATTGTGTGAGGCTTGGTTGAGTTTGAACAAACCCTGGGATAGTTTAATTCCCCCAAAATGGCTTCCATCCTCAACCCCTTCTCATGAGGATTGAATCTGTGATTTGAGAAGGACTAGACCACACACAAGCTAGCTAGTCTACATCTTATGGGGTGTCACATTTGTTATTAGTGCCAAATTTTGTTATACTAAACTAACTCTGACCAATTAGCCAATTGAAAAACAAAAAACCAACTAACCACAAAACCCAATCTTCAAAACCCTCATAGCCTTTATTTTTCTCTGTTTAATTTATCACCTTCCTTCCCTAAAATCCAAATAACCCAACAATTAATTTCCAAAGCCTAAGAAACTGTATCTATCTAATCTTAAGTGGGACCATTGTGAACACAATGGCGGTTAGCATCATTAGGGGTTTTTCTATTGAGAATGAATTTCATCTGCATGGTTACAAAACCATGTCCTCCATGTGTTCACTTTTCTATATTTATCATAAAAATAATTCAACTAAAAATTGAAACCCACACTTTTTACAAATTGAATATGCGGAAAGGTCTTCGACATTGAATTCTCTATATATCTCGACATCAGTAGATTTATATAATACAATGTTCGCATATCTATGCTGAACTTTGCTAAATAGATATTTCTTTGTTGGAACATAATAATTTCCAAAACCTTCTCATTTGCTAGTTTTGAACAATAATATTTCCTTTTTATGGGGTCCAAGGAGAGCTACGCATAGCTCATCTGGCATTAACAAAGCCATGTCCTCCATGTGTTCGCTTTTCTATGTTTATAATATGTTTTTTTTTGAAATAAAGAATTAATGATCTCGAGTTGATTTTTATAAAATGGTTAGTTAGTTTGTATTCCAGCGAAAATTATTTGGGATTTAACACTCCATAACTCACAATTATTAATTTTGGAGAAAACTATTATTAATATTAGTCACAATTATTGATTTTGGAGAAATCTACTATTAATATTAGAAAGCAGCAAAGACAAGGTATGTTGTTTACAACAATAGCTAGATTTGAATATTTGAATGGTCTATGATTCCAACTACTCTTTTCATATGATAGATATGAGAAAATGGAAAAAAAAATAGTTTCAGATTGATTGCAATGAAGATTGTTTGTAATTGACTATATTCTTACTATTGGCATTTTCTATCTATCAAAATTGTTACATTGACACTTTGCAAAAGATTGTATTTCATCATTTTTCATCATTCAAGTTACTCTCATCTCAACAAACTAAGGTAACTAAAAAAACTTTAAATTAAATTGAGCAAATTAATCTTAGACATATTTAGCATATTTAAAATGATCAAAATAATTAAACGCTCAACAAATTTTGTATGACAACGCACAACTGAAACCAACCTAGATCCATCTTAACACCAGATCTAAGCGCCGAGAGGGATCAAATCTCTCGAGGTGCAAAACTTTTCTCAATTTTTGCACTCAAAAAATAGGTTTGCACCTCGAGATATTTGAGCTAGTGTTAAGATGAATGTAGACTAGTAATTTTATTATACTAAGGAATGTATCTTTTCTAAATTTTAATATCTAACTTATTATATAAAATATTTTTTCTTATATTTTTATAATTTTAAAATAAAATTATTATTATTATTAGGATAAATTTTAATATTCACACTTTTTAAAATAAAATTATTATTATTACTATTTTCATAAATTTTAATATTCACATTTTTAAGAAAGAGAGTTTCTCATCTCATAATTTATATAATTTTAAAATAAAATTAAAATTATTATCATTCAGGTTTTTAACTAAAGCTACTTTGACTTTATAATTTATTTTATCATAATAAGAAAAAGGTGTTAAAATTTTATTGGATATCATCAAATGATAAAAAATTTAGAACCTTTGTTTGTCATCTAAATAAGAAAAGATTTTGTTTAAAATAGTAACTTAAAGTAAATGATTTCTCCAAAGAAGACAAGTTATCAAATAAAAAAGAAGGAATATACGTGATAATCAACTGAAGATTTTCAGCCATTTTCAGGTTTTGTACGCTTTTTATGAGAATGGACATAAACTGCTCGGAAAACCAGGAGTATAAACATTGGCGATTTATACTAACCATCCTACCCATATTTTAGTTCTAATTGACATGACGACTGTCCTTTCGTATTTCTCCGAGCCTTCCAGTGAGGGGATTATTCTCAGACAATATTATGAGGGCCCTCTCGAATTGGGAGAAAAAGTAATCGTTATCTTGGGCCATTCTGTTCACATAATCTGAAGTCCGGTTGTCCGAAAGCAAGCGCTGATCGTTGAGCAACAATCCCTTATTGGCGATCAAGTTCTTGTAGTAGTTGTTGTCAAATTTCATGGGGTCCCGGGGTCGTTCCGAGAGTATAAGACTTCAGAAGGTTCTGGAGTTGGCGTGGGGCATCTCTTTTCGAGATATTCTGCGTAGTATGGATCAATAGATGGATCAACCGTTGGGTAAAGCCTATTCACTAAATTCACACAGTGCGTCCTGCCAACGGTTTGAACTCCTGCACCATATAATGGGCGCATTATTACCATTCATGCCATATTTAGGTCGATAGGCCTTTCCTTTGTATCAACTTTTCGTCAACACTTCTACTCCGATCCGTTAGATCAGATGAAACACTTTCAATCGTTGATCTGAACCAGAAAACAAAACAATGGAAAATAAAAAAAGCACGGAAAGTCAAGAAAGCACAAAAGCTCAAAAAAGATTCTATGCAAAAAAAATCAAGAAAGTACGAAAAAGATCATAAAAATTAAAGATCGAAAGAAAAAAGCTCAGAAAAGCAAAGATTTTTGAGGATTTTTATTTTTATTTTTATTTTAAATGCAATGTATTATTAATTTATTTTTATAATTTAATTGAAATATAAATTTTAAATTTTAAATTTAAAAATTAGTTTAGATTTATTTTTAGTTGTAAGTTTATTATGTGTTAAGAGGGATTTTTTTTTGAGGTATTGATTTTTAAGAGTGAAAAGAGATTTGATTTTTTTTGGCATTTGGTAGATGTAGAGTTAAAATGAATTTAGATTAGTTTAAATATTAACCTTTAAATAACTCACATTAGAGAAAAATACCATGGGAAAAAACCATAGATTAAAAATATAATAAGGAAAAACCATGGGTTGGAAAATTTTATATTTTATATTTTAATTTTATTTTGACTAAGTCAAAATGTTAAACATTGTAACATCTCTCTAAAATAAGTAAATTCAATTTAAGTCCATGCTAGCTCCCATCATTTTCCTGCTCAAAAGATAGGCGTTCTCAACACCTTAGCTACTTCGGCGGGCGTTGCAAGTTTATGACGAAAATCACCTTGAAGATGAGAAAACTGACCTCCTGGAAGTTTTTAATAAGAATGGTTATAGTAGGTCTCAAGGTCTTAAGGCTTTTCAAAATGCTGAAAAGGGTCCTAAGAGTAAGATTGACCCCAAGGATTGGTCTTCCGGTGTTCATCTTCCCTTTATTCAAGGGACCACGGATAAAATCGCTAGGATCTTGAGGAAGCATAAGATTCATTCTTCTTTTAGACCTCTTAACACTATATGAAGTTCTCTTCATTTTGTTAAGGACCCGATTAACCCCAAGGATTAAAAGGGTGTTTATATCATTCCCTGTTCTTGTCGAGCTCCTTATATTGGTGAGACCGGTCGATCCATTAACCAAAGGATTTGTGAACATGCTGCCGACATCAGGCATGGAAGGTCTCGCTCCTCCGCTTTGGTAGAGCATGCAGAAAAAACCAATCATCACATCTCCATTGAAGAGGCTAAGGTCATTGCGAGGATTGACCATTTTCATTATCATAAATTTAGAGAGGCCTTAGAAATTGAAAAAAAAGACTTGTTAATTTAAATAGAGATGATGGCTGGAGTATCAACAGATGCTAGATTCCTGCGCTTTCTTCCTAAACAATTATTTTTATTTATTTATAGATTAATTAATTAATTTTTTTTGTTAATCCCCATATTGCTTAGTTTATGACTCTCTTAAATTATTTTTGGTAATATGAATAGGATTAAACCTTAATATTAATATAATATTATATATAATAATATTCATTAATAAGATTATATAGGGTTATGAATCCTTTCTCACCTGAGGGGGATGTGAAAAAGAGAGCGATGAGGGTTCCTTCGGCAGGAGGACTCGAACCAGGGCAGCCTAGGCCATCGGCCTAGGGTGCTGCAGACTAGACCTCATTTTGGATGACGAAGACTAGGAGGTACGGGGTGGGTCAACAGATTTTCTGTGGAGATGGTCCATACAATGGCCATGTAGGCTGTTGGTTGGATCCAGGGTGCTCAATCTGCAAGGATCCCAAGGAATATGTTTACTGGGACAAATTTCATCCAACTGAGAGGGTACAGTGGATGATTGCAGAGGAGGTTTTGGATGGGGATTCTTCCTTCGTTTCTCCTATGAATCTCAGAGGCTTGATCCAGTACACAAACCCCACCCCTTCCCCCTTTGGTCCTTTGTTTACGTAATAGATTATACCATAAATTATTCATTAATCGAGCATGTCCAAAGGTATGAATCAACAATCCAAATGTATATATTTGTGATGCTTACTGGTGCAAATTTTCATTTTTTCACAAAAGCGTAATAGCGAATAGATTTACCTTAAATTATTCAACGTCCAAAGATATCAATCAACAATCCAGCTGTATAGGTATATGTGTGATGTTTACTGGTGCAAATTTTATTTTTTCACAAAAGCAGAATCGCTGTCAGGGTTTACCGGGAAGAGTTGTGGCAGTGTAGGCGACCAGGCTGATTGAACCAATATCTCTTCTAAAAAAATTCAACAATTCCAATTTAATAATCCTATCGGCCTCTCTTTGTACCTTTTGGGACAATTGCTAGTAGTTATTACTAGAAATATATACTGTGCCTAGCTATCTGGTAAAATATGGTAGAAAATCAATTTTCCTATATATTTTATATATTTTATTTTTGGTAAGTGCAATATATATCTATCTTAAATATTTATCTAACATGAATTTAGAGATTTGATTTTTTCACTTGCAAATTCTTCATAAGCCCATATTATTTAAATGTTTTATATAGTTATTTAATTTTTAATTTTATTTTGGTTAATATGAACAAAATTTTAATTTTGATAGCCCTTAAATTAATATTATTAATAACTATAAAAAAATTAATACATAAGTACTAGTCATTCCCATTTTATTTTAGAGATTTTATTTGTCAATAGGTTGTGTTACATTATTATAGGGCAATATAATGGTTTTGTATTTCTTGTTTCTTAAATGGAAAAATTTACTTGATATCTTAAAAACTAGGATAAGAACAAAATTTCAGACATTAGACATATTTTCAAGCTTAATTAAATCTTATTTGAACATTATATTAAAATTAAAAGACAAAACAAACAACACATTACCATTAGACACATTTAAAATAGATACTAAGTATCTAATTGCAAAACTTTCTTAAATAATATTTTAGTTAAATTATGATTTTGCATGGACACTTATTCACATAACTTGTTTTTTAATAATCAATATAATTAAAAAAATAAAAATGACATAAATTTTAATCATTTATTTATATATGCTTTGCAATTTATAAAAATTGGAGCTTTTTCTAACTTTTATTATGCGCAATATTATTATTAGATATATTATTATTAGATCCCTTAATATAGGTGATATATGTATATAACTTTTTATTTCCAATTAGTAACCTCTTATTCATCCATACATACTCTATAACTTCAACCATAGGTATATATTTTATCGATTTTTATTAAAACATTATAAGTTTTGATGGGCCTTATTCATCAAAATATTAATTAAGAGTTTTATAAAAGCTTGTTTTTAAATAAATATATATTATTTTTTAATTACTAAAATTAACATTATACTTAACCCCTAGTTTTTAAATAAACATATAATATTTTAATTATTTTACATTCATTTTTAATAATTTTTTTATTTTTTGTAACCGCTAGTTTTAACTAAATATATTTTATTATTTTAATAAACAACTCCCCACCTATAATAATTAATAATATTGTACTTGTCTTATTAATTAATAATATTCTACTTACCTTATTAACTAATTTACCGGCTAATTTTAAAAAGCTAATTATGGACAATGATGCATCCATACTATTTATTCCTTAAGATCTATTGATTAGTCACCTTGTCATGAAGATGGACCACATTAATTAATTCTAAAAATCAACACAATACTGATTATATGATTAATCCCAAAAACATCTATCTAAATTATAGATCATCTTAAATTTAACTTTCTATAATTTTAACAATTTCTACATATATCTAATAATTATCATTATTAATAATTAAATTAAAATTCTAAAAACTCTATACTCAAATAATATAAAAATATATCAAACCTAAAATTGCTATAGTCCCTTCTGCATCGATTCCTATGGATTCGAAGCGACCCAAGACCGTGTCGATGGTCTCGTTATGCAGCGGCATGTATTTATCAGTCACTGCTGTGCTGCTTTGTAGACTATCTCTCCTACCCGTTTTCACAGCGATGCGTGGTCCTCCCAACTGTATCGTCAAATCATAACGTAAAATTATACGATTAATGTGCATTCCCAGTCAATTAAAAAAATCAAAGTTGGGTTTTAGCTTAACAGCGGCAACTAATTTAACTGAATTTAATTTGAGAGTAGGTTTTGGGAAATTTTGAGATTCACAAATATTTCCAGAGTCGGGTAGACATGATGGCTAACAAATCTGTTTTAAGAAAACAATATTTTTATATATTTTAAAGATAATTCTGAAATCAGAAAACAATATTTCCAGAATCTACAATAAAAATAAAAAAGTAATTTTACATAGATATATTTCCCAGATTTGCAAGGAAAACAAATATGAGATATGAGAAACAATCTTGTCCAATTAGAAAACAATATTCCCAATAATGATAAAAATAATCATCTACTAATTGAAACCTCCCATCTACTAATTGATATCTCTGACAAAATTCAGCTTCTCACCATGACGGTTCCTTCCCTCGCAGCGAGAGCAATAATGTCAGCGCAGGAGACCACTCCAGGACATTCTTCCTCTACAGCATTCTTGATGGTGCTCAGGTACTTAAAATTGCGCATGCCAAAGTTTCTTTCAGATTCTTTCTCCGACACCATATCTCGTGTGGTTTCTAACAAAATGGAGGCATCGCAGGACTTTAAAACATCAACAACACCTCAATTGTCGCAGATAAATGGCGCAGAGGATCCTGATTTATGAAATCCGTAGAGGTAGCATGCTTATATAACCAACTGAAATGAAACCTTGGTAGAAAAGTTTAAACAATACTGTTCCTACCTCCACCATGCAATCGTGGAATATTGTTCTGAGCCAGGAAACAGCAGTGTTGCCATGCTTACGATAGAGTTTGTCGACTTGGTCTCCGATAATATCCTCGTCGCTGGGGCATAGCGTTTGGTAATAACGGTCCATCAATTCCGTTTGCTGAGCAGTACACGTAATCCCTGCTGTGCAGACTAACAAGATGGAGATGGCCAATAACTCAAGTCTCGTCATGGCACTCTCCACCAATTCCTTCAGCTATGTAAGTAAATGTGCACTACGCTGCAGCACTCAGCCTATCAATGGCATATTTATAACCCATGATAAGCTATTTTTCAAGGCTGCCATCTACCGACTCTGATATTAAATAGTAAAAAGTATTCAAGCAATCCCAATATCAAGTGGGTCGTGGGGTTTCAAACTAAATGCGCACTACAAGTTCTCTGCAGAAATAACATCATCTATTTAACTGAATTTATTCTTTTCATAAAAATTGACAGTTAGTTGAATTTAATTAAAATATTAGTTATTATTTAGTTGAACTTAATTTCAGTATAGTTTCGCAAATATTTTGGAAATTGATAAATAGAGCTAAATCAATTATTGGTTGTAGTTTTCAATAATCAATCATTCAAATTCAATAATAATAATAATAACTGTAGTTAATATAAATTGATAAGCATATTTCAAACACATTAATAATTATTGAATATATAGCAAAAATTTAATATTAATATTAATTAATATATCATTATAATAATTAGATTTTAGGTTAGAATATATAAATATATTATAAAAATAAAATGTTATAATTATAATAATTAATATTAGGAATTTAATATAATTCATTAGATTTAGAAATAGTGTAGAAGAGAAATCAATTATTGGCTTATTGTTCAAATCAAATTCAATAATACTAGTTTATATTCATCTTAACTTTGGATTTGTCTACCATTGAAGAGGATCAAATCTCTTGTCACTTTAAAAGAAGTTTTCATCTCAAGATATGTAATCCCTTTGGGTGCTAATAGTGGATCCTAACTTAAAATAGATCTCAGCTAGTTTTATTATTAATTATAATTATTAATTTTATATTTTATTATATTATATTTTATTTTTATTTTATGTACTTGTCAAAATGTTTTATTAATAATTGTCCTTATTAATTTTTTTATTTTAATTTTATTTTGACCTAGTCCACATGTTAAAGTTTATAAACATTTATACCATTATAATATTTCTCCTCTACCATTTTGCTTTTAAATTTAATTTAAAAAATATTATAAAATTAAAATATTTATAAAATATTTTGGTTTTGAATAAGTTATGGGTTCCTATTGCTAAGTCCTTTAGGGTGACGCCTTTCTCGTTCTAGAAAGTGCTATAAATAAATCATGGCACTGTGGATTGTATTGTAACAAAACCTATTTAGAAGTTAATAATATTCATGGTAAAATGGGGTGATATTCATGGTTAAGAATCTTGTTATATCGTAAGTATTAAATTTTTTGTGCTTATTAATTAGATTTAAATATGTTACTGAATCAATATTTTAATTTATATGGTAAAATGATCTTGATTTATAAAAAATTTATGTTAAATATTTTAACGTGATATACAAAAACAACATTAAAGGGAGAAAGAAAATTTCTTGAATTAAAGTAGTAGATGATGATAATAATTATGGAATGTTGCTAGTGGTTGAAGCTTTGAAAGGTACATGGAGACTCTTTAGAGCACCAAGAAGTCCTAGAGCAACATTGTTATAAACATCTCTGGCCAATGGAGTTAGATACCTTAAAAGTAGTGGCACAACAAAAATAGAAAGAAATAAATGCATTACATAAGTTCCAAGAAATATAAAAATGACTCTTCTATCTTATTTATCGAATTTTTAAATATTCCAAAAACAAAAAAATTCTTAATTATTTCCAAAATAAATAAATATGAGGATGTCACTTCCATCTTGTGCTACTTCGGATTAAACACATCCAACAAACACACGAGAACCCGTATTAACATATTAAAGATGAAATAAAATCAATTAATCTACTTTTAAAAAATGGTTTATTTTCATTTATCTAAAAAGTAGAGACAAAATCATGGATCAACTCTTTTGATTACGATCATTTATAACTTGAAACTAATAATACCAAAACTTACATATCCTTTGTATTAGTGTATATACATTGTCCTTCTGTCTTTTATTATGAAAATATAGATCGATCATGTTTACCTATGTAACCATATTATATCTCTATTATGAAATTATTTACCTATCTAACCTTATTATATCCCAACTGTTGTACCAAAAAATCCAAATGGTTACCTCTTATTTTCTCATCATAGAGTCTCCCAAAAATTACAACTTATTCCATAGTCAATTAATCTACCTCCACCATAAATAAACTGATATGTCAAGAACTGAATGGGCAACCCACTCGCTTGTCCATTGGACAGAAAAAGGTCAATATGTAATGTATTAATATAAGCAGGCTTGTCGAACTTTCTTTAATATTTTAGTTGTGCCGATTTTTTTTTTTCTACGGGCCGACGATGAACCCTAGCCAAGTCGTGGCCGCCTCCCCTGATCCGGACGCCGCCTGGCCCATGCTCAGCCCTGCAGCAAACGATAATGCGAGATCAATACAGAGAACACTGCTCTTGAAGTTGCATTCTTCAGCCGCCGCCGTCTCAGCGCCCTCGGCCTCCGTTATGCTTCGGTCCTCTGCCGTTGACGAGGAAGATCCTGCTCAGCCTAAACTCAATCGGGGGCTTCGATCTCCACCTACGGCAGCGCGGGCTATTACATCCATCCTTCACGCTAAGCTGCCCAGACCTCAGGACGGCTGCAGCAAGCACAGCCCGAGTTCCCCACGCCTTCACGGAATATTTGCTCCTGCCATTAGGGTCTCGGTCTGTCAAACAACTGAGGGCTCTTGCCATGAACCAGTGCAGTGGACCTCATCACTCGCATGGTCTCCACTTGGTTCTGGGGCGAACAACCACTCTCAGAAAGGCATTCGCAGCCTCAGATCTGACAGCGATGGGTCAGATCTGTTCACCCAGCAGGCAGGGCAAGCCATGCTCTGGCCAGATCCAGAGATCTGTAATCATTTTGACATGGGATCCAGGCCTATATCTGACCCCTTTCAGATTCTTATTTCTCAGCCTTCAAGCAGAACCAGCATGCAATGGGTGAGCCCTTCAGATCTGGTGCAGGAACTCAAACTGCAGCTTGAATGCAGATTGGGGATTCCATCCAGCCTTCTGCGACTTCTCTCTCAAGGTAAACAACTTGAAGACCATCTTCCTCTCTCTGCTTACAGCATTTCCAGGAACAGCGTGGTGGTGGCGTACCTTCGTTTAAGAGGAGGTGCAGGGGGGAAATCTTCCTCTACCCGACCTTTCTCATACAAGGATGCAGTCCACTCTGAGAACCCCAAACCACCGGAAGACCCTAAATCTAAGGTCTTCCTCGTTGACAAGATCGAAGAGGTTCCCTTTGTTGAATTCATTCATGAAGAACTGGCTTCCCAGCAACAAGAGTTTGCTGAAAAAGCCATCATCTGCAGATTTAACGGTTTGTGGCCGCGTTCTCAGGATCTCTATGCATGGATACATGCAAACTGGACACATCACTGTAAGATCTTTTTCTGTTCGAAAGGCTATTTCATTGTTTTATTCAAAGACAGTAAGCACTATGAAAAAGCCTTAGAAGAGGGCCCTTGGTTCATGGGAAATGCAGGGTTATTCTTGACTCCTTGGTTCCCAGACTTCGATCCAGCTACTGCAACCATCACCAAGACTCCGGTATGGATTCGGCTTCCAAACTTTCCTGCCCACCTATGGAATACTCGTGTCTTCAGAGTTATAGGAGACACCTTGGGCAGCTTCCTTTGTGGAGACTTATGGCGAAAATCTAAAGGTCTCTACTCATATGCAAGAATATGTGCGGAGTTAGACCTGAGCAAAGGTCTTCCAGAACAAATCAACCTTAAGATAAATGACCTTGTCTGGACCCAGACTCTGGACTACGAGAATACAGCTTTTCGGTGCCGCCATTGCCATCAATCTGGGCATTTGCAGAATACATGTCCATCTCGACCGGCAAAAAAGAGCAAAGCCAATGCCTCCAAGCCCAAGCCCAAACGCTGGACTCCCTGCTCTCCTCCTCCAGTGGTGGATACTGGTTCCTCCAGATCTGAAGATGAAGACAGCGATGAAGAATTGGAACAGGTCCCATCGCCCGTGGCCCCCGCCACCGATGGTTTGACGCCTTACCCTGACTCAGCCATTGCTCAGAAACGTGTCCATTTGTCCTCCTCCTTAGATTCAAAAAAGGAGAGCTTCCCCAAGGAGGGAACCCCGGCGGGGGATCCCAATCTTCAAGTTGTAATCGCTCATCCACCTCAAAATGGTTGGGTTGCAGTCAAAAATCGAAAAGGGAAAAAACCTCGTGTTGAAACCTCTACCCTCGCAGGGTAGTTCACTTTGTTTCTCTCAGCTTCTAGTGTCTTGTTGTAGCTCCTTGTTTGCATAGCTCCTTCTCCGGAACCGAGGTTGATAATCTGTCATTTCCGGTTGCCGGTTTTTGCTTCTTTGAGATGTACCCTCTTGTACCATATTTTCACTTAATAGATTTAGTCTTAATTTAGAAAAAAAAAATATAAGCAGGCTTGTCCATTGGTTCACAATGCACTTGGCCGAAAAGGAACATCAGAAAAGGTTCCACTTGGACGCTTTTCACTTTCATGAGAAGGAAAATGAACGGGCACTTGTGCGGATAAAATAGAGGGGCAACCACGAGATAAATTATTAAACCTAAAATAGCGAATCAGGAACTAAAGTGAAAGACAGGCGTGCAGGCTTTCATTGTCTAATCCTGCAGTTCATATCACGTTACCAACAACCAGAAGCTTTTGCTCAGGCTAGGGAATGAGAGCACCAGTTCCTGAGCAGATTAAAGTGGAATCACAAAATTGTAGGAATTAAAGTTGGTTGAAATGCATATGCCCATTTCAATCAGTAAAATGCGGCACACATGTACAGAATATGTTATGAAAGCGAGCATGCACGAGGCGAGTTAGAGCATTATAGTTTCGGATTTGTCATAGTAGGCAAATGGACCACTAGAGCTCCGGATTTGGGTTAGTAGGCAAATGGGTGGTAAGATGCTTTTATATGACTAATTATGAAAAATAATCTTCACCGTCTTTCTTCTTTCTTTCTTCTTCATTTTTTTTTTTTACTAATTATGACTAATTATTGACCTATAGTATAATTGGGGAGCATAAGGATTCTCTTGTTTCGGGGAGAGGGTAGAGAATGATTATCTATGATATTTTTTTTAATTATATAAGATTCTATATATCAATTTGATATTTATTTTAGATTTAATTTGAATTTATTATCTTAAAAAAAACATATTATATTGATATTTTTTTTTAATTGATGGTCAAAGTTGTTCTTTATCTAAGAGTATAATAAAATGAAATTGAAATTGTTCATAATATAGAAAGTAAATACTATGTTCACAAACATTAAAATAATATTAAATAGATTGTTATTACAAAGTGTTAGTTAGTTTGGTTTTCATTTTGAAGGAGTGCCCTCCAGCCATGATGGGTGTGGTTTCTTATCAATGTTGAATTAGGAAAAGTCTATGTTTATTAGGTTCTTGGAAAGAAGTGTGGCTATTTTGTTGAGTTTGCAACATTTTCAAGAACTCTGCCACACATATCATTAACTCTTGTTGTGTTATGTCATGTTCATGAGGACTCTTCCCATTAAGGTTTTTATGTGCTAGTGCATATTGACTATTTGCATTTAGGAGGTAGTCCTAGCTTTAGTAGAATTATCAACAACATGAATCCGCTCCTTATCTCTTGTTTTTTTTTTTTTCTCGTAGAAAAATCGTAATTTATATTCATATATGAAATAAATTACATTTTGTAGATGCTTAGAGCATATGCAGATAGCTGTCCATGAATAGGACAAGTACACTGATAAAAATAAAAAAATAATTAAAAATACATCAAGCCTATACTTTTCTGCCCTTCTTCTTCTCCACCCTACGCCAACCCTGAGAGTCAGAAGGGGGAACAATGATGGCCTGCGGGTACTCTTGTGTGTTCACTGGAGGTTCTTTGTCGGATTCTGATCCTTCAGATCCATGAGTTCTTTTGTTGCCACTAACTTCCAGCTGTGGAATTTGCTGCTGCTGAAAATGGTCCTCCATTTGAGGGTCTGGTGCTTTTTCTTCCTGTGTGCCATTCTGTTCCATATTTATATCAGGTTCCTCTTGGTTCACTGTATGCTCTGGCTGAATGTCCTCTTCTTCCAGCGGTTCTGTATGATGCCACCCATTTGGCCTTTTTTGCTGTTTCTTGTTTCCTTTTGGATTCTTTCTGGCCAATGGGCAAGAATTTTGGAGGTGTCCTGTTTGTCGGCAACTGCGGCATCTAAATGCAGTGTTTTCATAGTCTAGGGGTTGTGTCCACTCAGTGTCGTTATAATTTAATGAAATTTGATCAGGCAGCCCCTGGCTCAGGTTCACTTCAAAGAAAATTCTGGCAAAAGTGAAGATTCCTCTGCTATATCTGTCTTCATCAATTTTTAGGAATTTCCCCAAGGAATTCCCAATGGCAGATAATACTATATGATGCCAGAAGTGTAATGGGAGGTTGTGAAGCCTCACCCAAACAGGCGTTGTTGATATTTTCATAGTGTTTGCATCAAAATCAGCGAACCAAGGGGTAACAAAGAGGCCTGCATTACTCCAAAACCAAGGCCCCTCATTGATGATACTATCCCTTTCTTCCTCTGTGTGGAAATTTGCAATGAAAAAACCTTTTAAACATAGGTTTATATCACATTCTCGTGTCCAGCGGGAATAAATCCATTGATGTAAAGCATCGTATTTTGGCTAGTAACCATTAAATCTACATATGACAGCATGTTTGGAGAGGTCAGAGTGTAGTGCAGTTACCTCTCGTATAGTAACTTGGAGCATTGAGTATTCCAGTTTTTGTTCTACTATATGTGGACCTGGTTGCTCTGGTGGTGACTTTGGTTTGTTCTGCATTTTTTCTTTCCCCTTGACTGCATCACGAAAGGAGCCTGGAGTCTTTGAGCCGGATCCGTTGCAACCTCCACGCAGTCTTAGGTTAAGAAAAATGGTTGTATCCTGACAGATCCCATATTCCTGTAGAGTAAGATGGTCCTGTACGCTACGACCTGCACAAATCAGGTTCTGCTGTTTTGTGGGTATTCCAAATTGGTTTTGTATTTCGTTTTTTAGCTCTTGTATGTTTAAACTCGTGCTAAGTCGCATGCAATGGTGGCTGCCCCCTGTTAGTTTGATGAAGATTTGGATCCAATCTTTACCCTGGCAGAATGTTTCAGCCTCTTTGTGGCAAAGCTTCGGTGGTTTGGTTGTTTTCTGTAAAGAAACCATCGCTCCCCTGTTATTTTTATTTTGTCCGCCCCATGGGGTCTCCAGATCAGGTTTATACAGGTCATTTTTGGAATACTCTATCACTGCTTCCAGTTTTAAGGGGTCCTCAGTGGTCAGCCCCCTTACTTTTATGCTGGGCTTCCTCTGTCCAGTTGATAACCAAGATGCCGCACGTTCCCCATCTCTTTTCCATTCGCACTCTGGCTTGAGTGAGGAAGCTCCTGTGCCAGGCCCAGTCTCAGACCATTTCGTCCGTATTACTTGGCACCGCATCTGTGGATTCTTTCGAGTTTCACGCCCAGGCAGAGAGTTCTGGAGGATATTGATCCGGCCGGTAAACCCAAGGTTCTGCTGGTTAGAATGTGGTAGAAAATACCCAAATTGTGGAAATGAATTTTGTGAACGTACCTCTGTCGGGCATGGATTAATGTTCAGAAAATGGGGATCATCTACCGGCCAGCATAAATTTTCTGTCAAAACGTCGAGGGTCTTGGGGAGGTTCTTTGCGAATAGGGGGGAGTAAGGTGCCATCGTTGCAGAGCTCCGGAGGTTCCCGAAAATCTCAGTCCCCTATAAAAAACCCCATTCTTGGCAGGCATCAGAAAACCTATCCATTTCTTGTTTTCTTTGATCATCTTGTGCCTGTAAGCCGATCAGCTTCTTGATATCAGTAACAGGGACTGAAAATTCGGCAGAAGCGAGTAATGAGACTATGGGCCTCTCCTCCTGGGGTCTGATGTAACGCGGGAGAAGAGCTTCAACAGCGTCTTGGTGGACATCGATCTTGACAAACTCCTGCACAGTCTCCACGGAAATCACTTTGCCCCCATTTGGAATGACGAAAGGGTTTGTAAGTGCAGCGGCTATGATAGTAGCTTCGGCTTCGAAAAAAACCCTTCCTTAATCCGCGGATCTAGTTCTGCATAAAACAACATACATCCCTTGATCTCTTGTTCTATATGTATGTTTGGGATAAATATTCGAGATTGGCTGACGTGTTCGTTCACATTTGAAATAGATCTTTAGACAACTGCAAGGATTATATTCCTATAATGTTCCATGGGTTCCCCAGTAGATGCTTGGGCTCGTGTGTGGGGTATCAATCATGGAGTGCAATTAGGAGGGGGGTGAGATTGGGTTGTCTTTGTCTTCAAGTGCATTGATGTGTTAATGATTGATGTCTAGCCATGTTGGAGGGAAAGTAACATAGGGATGGGACACAACAGTATGCCTGCTCTAAAGAAGAGGGTGATTTTTTTTCTTCAAGTGATCTGAAAGGATATAGGGGGAGCACGAAAGGGAAAAAAACAAGGCACATGGAAGAACAAAATTGGTAGAGAGAGAAAACCCATAATAGATGAAAAGGAGTAGAGAGACTATGTGAGGAACAAAAATAAAGGGTAATAGAGGAGATTAGAAGAGATATTGGGAAGAGGCAAGAGATCAAATCAAAGGAAAAACTAAACCCCTTAGGATAATTAGACCCAAAGGGGGGATAATTATCCATAAATCCACAAAACAAGACATAATTCAAAGCAGTCACAAGAATTTATAAAAAATAAATTGAATTCAAGATTGGGCTAGTAAAAACTCCAACCCACTATAGTTGAAGATATTGTGAGTTGGTATAGAAGCTCCCATGATCTGCTTGAAAAGGATTTCGCCAAGAGGAAAATCTAGACCCTCATGCCTTAATAGTTCTATGGATAAAATTTATCAAAGAAACAACTCCAACCTTCTTCTTTGTTGTCCATGTTCAACTGATTATATGCACGTGGCTACCTATCAACATAATTTATTTGTCTATCAACATTTCCTACCATAATGAATAACAAATTTTCTAGATAATTCAAGATCTGAGCTAGGTATAACCTCCCGAGGGTTTGCATGAGCTCTGTCATCCTATAAATTTCCTAAGACTCCTTTGCTTGCTTCTCATTATTCGTTCTACAATCATGCATGCAGGTTTCCACATGGAAGGTAGCTTTCTTTCCTCTTTATCACCTATGGCTCTCATCCCATCTTTGGGTGAGTTGCCAGCCCTTTGCACCCTCCATGGGGATTATGATATTGGTTTATTTCGTGATAGGATATCTTGAGTTTTTTTGGGATGGATTGATTCCAAGTGGTGTCCAAAACTTCCCCATCATATTTTAAGCTTGAATTAGTGAGTTTATCTGCAAGTTTATTTCCATTTTGGGTTGAGGTAGTAATTTTAACTACTTTCCATATTATTCTTTCTAGACTGGATAATATCCTCTAGATGTTGGTAACTTTCAGTAGATTTGTGCCATTTTGGATTTTTTATTACTATTGCGATAATAACCTTAGAGTCCCTTTCGATTATAATTTTTTGGAAATTTAATCAATTGGCTATAGTTAGCCCTTTCTCCAATGCATACAAATTTGCTACAATGTTAGTATTGTTCTGAATTTCTTTTACATAGATATGAACTATCTTTCCTTTCTCATTTCATAAAAAACTCCTCCTTAACTAGCTAACCCTGGATTACCTTTGTAGGCTTCATCAAAGTTTAGTTTTAGTTATCCTTATAGAGGGGGAAGCCTTTTATTTGGAATGGAATAACTAATAGGGAGAGAATGAATTTGATTGGAATAAGTAGATTGTCGCTATCCCAAGAGTTTGAGTATGTTGGACTCTCTTATAGAGCATTCCCAGTCCTAGGTTTTCCATGAAGGTATTAGAATATATTTCGTTACTTTCCCATTATTGAGTGCCAGATAGTATTTAGATACATGAATTTATCATTAAATATTCTTTTGTTATGCTCCTTCCCTACTTCCCATGCAATGACTTCTACGAAATGTTTCTAGGGTTTGATTCTTATGATATTTTTGAAGGGTGTTAATTTCCATTCTTCAATTTGAGGTTGTATGCTATTATTTTTCTCTCATTTTGTCTGGATATTATTGTTAGAATGTCCCATAACTGTAAATAAATTTGGCATTCATTTAAAATATTTTCAACTATTTCTATGTTTTTTGTGCATAGGTAACAATGCATTGGCCCTTGAAACCCTGTTTTTTGTAGCTTATACCAAGTTAGTGTTTATTGGGAAGGAACAACCATACAAATATCATTATTGTGGGCTAGAGTTTTTCTTTCCATTGTTTTCTCCATCTATTTTCTCCATTTTTCTATATTGTTCCTTGCAACGATATTATATAGTTCCTTTATATTGAACATTTCTTTATGATTGTGCCCCCATTAATGGGTATCATTCCCATTCTATATTTTAATCTTCCTAGACTCTAGCTCTTTCTCTAAGGTCTGCTTCGATATGTTGTTGATGTTGTGAGGCCATTACATGTTATTTACCCATTTCCTCGATTTTTTTTGTACCTTTGGTTGCAGCTAGTAGTGCTTCGATAATATTTTTACTTGTAGTTGCATGTTGACCTTGAGATCATCCATGTCTCCCCCTTGTTCAGTTCTCAATCACTGCTACCAAGAGTCTTCCTAGAAAAGAGATAAATTTCCATCCACAATTTACCAGAAACTATGAGCCTAAATGAGGTGTTTGTTTCTCCACGTTTGGTTCCATAGATGTGATCCTATTATTTGTCCTTACAATCATATTAATTGATTTATGGATCATACTTAGTATTCCATATTTTACTCCATTGGGCCACTAGATTTTTAATCCATTTCCACCACATCTCGGGTCCCGAAGATTGGTTGAGAATTTATGGGTATCTCAGACCCAAACAACTTGTAAACTTTGGTTGACATAACTTTTCCCATGCTACTAGTCCCATCTTTCTTTTCTCGTTCTGGTAAGAAGGGTCTTTGGATTTTTTGATATTTTGAACGACAAATTTGGTTGTAGGAAGGGCTAAGAGGAGGTAGAAAATAATGTCCAAAAGCATAAATTTGTGAAGGATTAATCTACCAAAAAGGTTTAAAGATTTAAAAGTATAGATTTTTTTTCCATATTCTGTAACAGTTCATCCCAAACATTGACTGTAAGGGTATTTTTAGCTCGAGCTGCTCCTAAGTGTTTGGAAAAAAGGGAGATTTGTTGAATGCCAATAATTCTAAAAATATTGATATGAATTGTAGGGGAGTGTTGAAGAAAATTATTTTGGATTTAGCCAAATTGATGTTAGTGCTTGAAGCATTGGAAAAATCATCGAAAGTAGACTATAGGGCCTTGGTTTCCTTAACAATTGGTTGATACATTAATAGAGCATCATAAAAAAATTGTTGGTTATTTGAGGGTAGATTGGCAAGCCCAGTGGGTAGCCCTTTTAAAGAAGCCTCAAAGACTACATGTTTAAAATATCTTCCAAGATAGCTTTCCATGGGGAGGAGGAGGTAGGGAGAGAGAGGATCCCCTTGTTTGAGGCCACGAGATGGATTAAAAGTAAGAGAGAGGATCAATTGACTAAGATTTAAAAGAATAAATTTGTTATCAGATGCATTACCCATGAAATCCATGTTTCAAAAAAGAAATAAAATTTCAACATGTGATAAATAAATTTCCAACTGAGCTTATCGAAATCTTTTGACATATTAAGTTTGATCACCATATTGGAATTTTTGAGGTAGACAAAGAATGGATGCGTTCATGGGATATAAGAATACTATTAAAAAATTTCCTTCCCTATACATATCCAACTTGTTCTTGAGAGATTAATTTTAAGAGAACAAGACTCATTCTATTAGCGATGACATTTGGTATTATTTTATAAATTACACTTCAGAGCATTATAGATCCAAAATTTGGAAGGATTTTAGCTTGGAATTTTTTTGGGACAAGTTCAATGAAGGTTGTGTCTCATGCCATGAGAAATATTAATAATTTACTTGAATATTCAATTATTTACACCATATACTTATCTATAATCTTCCAATGCCCCTAAATAATTACGTAGTGAATCCATCTTAGCCCAAAGCCTCTTTTTTTTAGGAATTACCATCACCACTTATTCCATCTGTATTGGAGTGACTTCTCTCATGAGAATATCATTATTTTCTTCAGTAATCACTTTGGGTATGTGTTCAATTATCTTCTTAATAATTGGTCTTCTATCCCTTACAAGTTCTTTTAATATATCTCGGAAATATTTCTTTAGCTCCAAATTAGTTTCCTCATGTTTCTCTATTTTTAAGTTTTGAGAATTATTGAGATTGAACATTCTATTTTGTTTCATGTGCTGAATCATTGATCTATGGAAGAATTTAGTTTTTTTTTCACTCTCCTTCAACCATTGTGCTCTCGAATTTTGCTTCCATAGAATTTCCTCTTGTTTAGTCACTTTTCATGCTTGATTTGATTGATGGATTATTTGTGTTCTAATTCTTCACATCCTCCCTTCTTTATGATTTCTGCTATATATTTTCCATTTCTTTCTCAAGTATGTACTTTTCTTCATGTATATTTCCAAATTCTAGAATATTACATTGCTTTAATTTTTGTTTTTGTGAACATTAATTTTTGTTGGAATTGATACATGATGCTTCCTTCTATGGTATTTTCTTCACTTCACCATTGTGCAATGTTTTTCTTGAAAGAAGGGTGCCTCATTGAAAAGGCCTAAAAAATAAAAGGTTTATGTCATGGCATTCCTCTCCAATCTATGAGGAGTTTTATGAATCAATGATCTAAACAATAACAGAGTAAAATTGAGGCTTAAAAGTTGAGTGCATAGAGGAAAAGGTTTTTTTAAAGTAAGTGTCTATCAAGTCATGAATAAACTTGAGAGGAGCTGCCCTACTTATTGTTTCAAGTGTAGATTTCATTGTTGGTTTCTTGGTCCACTAATTTTGAGTGCTACTAAATTCTCTAAACAACTCTGAATCTTCATCCAATATTTCAATTCCTCCTTTTTTTGTCATTGAGGTTTCTGCGAGTCTCATGATTATTTAGATTATCTTTTGGATACATCGCGTTAGGTTTCTTTTTTATCGACGTTTCGAACCAACAATGGTGGTTCATCTTCAGGATGTGAAAGATTATTGAAAGACTGGTCTCATTTTACCAACTATATATATAGAGATGCTTAGCCGATAGATATTAGTATTTATTAAATTATTTTTTAAATTGTGATAGAATTAACTTAATTATTCTTATGTTTTGTAAGTTTAATTGTATTTTTGTGATATTTAGGGATCATTAGGGTTTATCGTTATTTTAATTATATTTGTATTAATGATTTCTATTTTAATTATATTTATTTTAATTATTTTAGTTTCAATTATTTTAATTTTAATTAATTATTTATTTTAATTACATTTATTTTAATTAATTATTAATTTTAATTGTTATAATTATATTTATTTCACTTTATTTATTAATTATTTATTAATGAGTTAATAATATTTTCTTATTTATGTTTTATTGTAATTTTTTTTACTTTGTATTTATATTAATTTTAAGTATACGTCGTGTTTATTAAGGTTCCCTACATATTTTCCTATGTTGAGGAGTTATTTTAATTATTTTAATTACATTCATTTTAATTTTTATGATTATATTAATTTCACTTTATGTTTTATTGTAATTGTTTTTACTTTGTATTTATATTAATTTTAATTATATGTCGTGTTTATTTATTAAGGTTCCTCCTTTTTTTCCTATAGATATTTGCTCATGTTGAAGTCCCCTCCTATTATCCAGTGATTATCCCCCAATATTTTTTCCATACTTTGAAGATTGAAAATGAAGGATTTTTTCCCTGAGTGGAGTTAGGCCATACACAATGGTGATGAATCCCACTTTTGTGGATCTTAATAATTGGAATCTTGTTATTATAGCTTTTTGATTAGTTAGAGAGTCTAACATTGTTATATTGTTAAGATTTCAAAGGATGGCTATGCCTCTTACGCTCCACAAGCATCATCTATTATACTTTAACAATTTCTCCAGATGGCTTTGGGTATATATTTTTTAAATTTTCATAGGGCATTTAGTTTCTCGTAGCATGACAATATTAGGAATTTCATGTTTTATTTTTATTTTGAAGGAGCCTCTATTTGATTTTTCCATTAAGACACATAATTTTGAATAATGTTATCTTCATTATGTGAGGAACGAGGCTAGAATACCTTTGTCATCAAAACCACTCTACCCATATTTACTAAATATTCTCCCATTTCCTATATTAGTTGTTTGTTTCTCTTTTTTCTTCTTTTGTTATCTTCTTTTCTCCCTTTTGAATGTTCCTTAATAATGTTTCTTTTTACTCCTAAACAAATATATGATTATTTCGAGGAGTTACCTAGTGTCTTCTTGTTTTCCCTTTCTTGGAATTTGAGATAAGATCTGATAATTAGCTATACTTGTTCTTCTAGTATTCTAGATGGATCCCTCCATTTCCATTCCAACAATATTTTTTGTAGATCCATGTTTCTTAGATCTACATCCTCCTTCTCTTCTATATTTGGTTTGTCTTGATTCTTCTTTTCCATTACTATATCTTTTATATTACCCTGATGCTTTAATTTTTCTTCTTGGCTTTCCTTATATTCCTATGAATTTTCCTAGGTGTTTACTTGGCCACTTGATTTTCCCCTTTTTCCCTCCTTCTATTGGGGCATATCTTCCTCTATTGGAAACAATGGGTAATGATTGGTGCTTGCTCCTCTTGAAATTGATGGGTATGTGATTCCTCTTCTTGTTGATTTCTTTCTATTTGATACCTTAACAAATCCTTCCTGATCCTTCAATTGTTCCATTTGTAAAATCTTTTGGGATTAATTCTAAGGGAATTCCTTGAATAGGTGGCCATATTAATGGCATTTCCTACATATGAAAGGATTTAACTCATACCCTATGTGTTTCTCCCATATTTCATACTGAAAATTAATTTATGTGTTTGCTAGGAGGGATTTTGTTAGATCTAGGTATATGAACAATATCGTCTATGATGTATATCTACCAAGTTTGGTAGTTTATGATACCATGATGAAAGACCCAATAACATTTCCAATACCCTCCAATATGTCTTCTTCCTATAATTTCTATGGCAGTGAATATAGGTGGATACATACCAGTGCTATTAATTTAATTTTGTCATGTATTACATGCAAATTTTGTGTTATTTGAGATGGAGTATGTTTGTATCTTTTAATTTTTTTAATGTAATATTATTGTACCAAGAGTAGAAAGGTTCTTTAAAACTCAACATGGAGATGCATTGTCCCATAATGTTACACTAATTGTAGCCAAAGTAGTGAGGTGCTCTACAATATGGTATAGATCCATGTTAACACCAAATCTATCAAGATCCAAGACGTATCAATTTACTTGATGCGAAAACCTCTTTTACAGTGTAAAACTTGAAGAAAGGTTTACACCTCGAGATATTTGATTCTTCATGTGCTAGATATATCTCAAGTTAACACACACACACACAATGTGTCAACTCTATGTTGAGAACGAATGTTATTTTTAGTGACCCCTACATAGATCTAGGAACATTGTGAACTCTCATGGCATGCAACACCAATGTTTTTTCACTCCACAGGTTTTCCTAACATGGAATTAATTAAACTTGGACTAAACCTACTCTTTCTTTAATTAATTGAGTGGAATATGTTTAAACTTACCTAATTTACCACTTCATAATTTGCAATTCATTACATGTCATATGAACACAATAGTACACGTGTATAGTTAAACATATGGAGTGGGAGGCTCACCGACATAATACCCAAATATATATAATTTTGACAAATATTACATAAAGTAATGCACTAGCATATAATATTGGAAACCCAAGCCAAACAATACAAGAGAGGCCTTCCTTGGCCAACTCCAATTTAAACCACTAATTTGGTTCCTCTGAAACACCAAAATACCAAATTCTTCACAAAAATCAAATTTTAGCCAAACATCAAATTTTAGGTTGAATTCCAAATTTCAACCCAAGCAACAAATTTCAGCGTTAATTCCAAATTTCAACCCAATCACAAAATTTCGGCATGAATTCCAAATTTCAACCCAAACACCAAATTTCAGCCTGTCCATCGAAAACCAAATTTTTAGGTGACAGAGAATGTCAAAATTTGTTCTAAGTGTAAAACACCGATTTTAATGAGTAATATGAAACACCAAATTTTTTGCACACTGTCTAGAGACCACCTAAAGGGGAGAGACATGTTACACAACTAGTCACGATAAACTATAGTTTTTATGTTTTCTTTTTTGGTGACACGATTATGCCCTTCTTTATACCTCATCTTGGACTTTTCTTAGTTCATATTATCTCTACCCTATCCAAATTTTGAACCCTACTATTTTCCTTCCTAACCCCTTTCTTGGTTATGTGCCTTATCCATCCCATTGTCTTGGCTATATATATGAAGTGCTGCATGAATTTCCCAACTAGCATGGGTTGCAACCTTCTGTTTGGTTGACTCTATGTCTCTCTATCTAACATATCATCTACCCATCGCATGTATGCATGTCATTCTACTTGACCTATCTCGTCATCGAATGATATATTGGCTCGCCTCATTCAAAGTCCTGTATTCCATTACATGTGTGAAAAGTCATTCTTATTAACCCATGTCATCATTTCATGGCATCTTGAGTCACCCATTTCATAAGTGTGAGTATTTGGTCTGAATCATTGCAAGTGTGGAATGGTCATGTGGGTGACTTCCTAGTGGAATTTTTCGACTCATCTCAGCATGCACTCTTTCCCAACTCATCCTATCTTCTTCATATACGAGCTCAAACTCATGCGAAGTTTATCGGTGCTCTTGCATCTTTCCAACTCACCCAATTCGGTCCACATATCACATCAATTGGCCCATTTCCATTACATAATGGTGGAAACAAAAAATTTTCCATTTCATTACCCAATATCGCATGATCTAACTTCATATATTGTTATTCCCATGCCATGTAATATTTCATCACAATTCATTCATGGAACCCAAATCATGTTTAAATCTCTTCTCTGTAAGATGTCCTGAATATGTTTCAACGTAAGGAAACCCCAAAATTACATGTGGGAAACCAAGTCGAGATTCCATCACCGATATGCTCAATTGTGTTGATGTGCCCTGTTGTGGGGAAAAATTCCTATGCAGGACGATCCTATCCACCTAAGGTGTGATAGTGCCTTAGCAACAAACAGAGACAACTATTCTAGTATTCTTCCTTTATGAATTAAGAATCAAGAGAGAGAGATGAATGGACTAACCGGTGTCTTCCGTTTGTCCCTCGATCTGGCTTCTCTTCTCTTGGAGAGTTCCCAGCTACTTGCCTTCTCACTCGCCCAGCTTCAAGAGGTTCCCGCAAGATCACAAGAAGAGAACACTACACAAGACATGGATTCATATTCATAACTAGTTCATGATTAGAAATAAACTAAACATACTAATGCATTCATACATAAAAAATACACCAGTATATAGGAGAAACCAAGATAGCTTTATTGATGAATAACAAGGTTCAGGAAGAGATACAACCTAGAGGGCTCCAATCCAGCATCTCCTTCCCAGCAAATGGAATTCCTATCTTCACCCCCTTCAAAGCATTAAGCACCCAATAGTTCCAGTCTCCAAACCAACAGCAATTCTTTGCAATAACAAAATTCCAGCCTCTAGATCTCATGGAGGAGAGATCCATATATAGATGTTTGGAGAGAGGATGAGTCAGCTTGATATGTGACTAGTGTCCTCTCCCTCTGTCAGTTCTTGAGTCCACTTGGAGGTTCTTGCTTCCACTTGGAGATTTGGAACCCCTTACTCATCACCAGTCGAATTCCCTGAGGCAAGTGTCATTTTGGAAGCTTCCTGGGTTTTGACACCTTGAGAAATGAGCTTGCCACTTGTCCATTCTCGTTCAGTGGCGGTAGCCAGTGTTCTAGTTGACATTCAACGCAGGTAGCCAGTGTTGGCTTTGACATTCAGCGCAAACAGCTAGTGTAGCCACTGAAATGATCCTGATTTGATTTGTTTTGAGTAGTTTTTGGTGGAGAACTTCTGTGAATTGCTGTGGTTTGTTAGCCTTATTCCTCTAGGGGTAGGAACAACATTTTTAGGGACTTTGCATCCCTTAGATTATGGACATTTCATGCTCAATGCTGTAAGGCACAAAAATGTCTATAACAGTTGCCCCCTAAAGTATGAGGTTGTTTATCGGGCGAAATGCTTTATCAGGGGGATCCGAAGTTCATCCAATGCTGGGAGGAGACCTGTAATAAGATACAATACAATACATTATTTTTCATACTGCTTTCATGATCTAGCTGAGGCGAGCATTCCCATGCTCAGATTTATAAATTCATTTTTTTGTACATAGAACAGACAATCGTCTGATGGTAGACTGATAATTTTGATGAAATTATCATCCTTTGAGTAGGATGATTATCTGCTGCAATGATGTACATGTCAATGTCTTTATCTTTCCTGAATATATATCGCAGCCCGGATGGATGAAACTAGATCCGGGGTCTTCAAACTCGTTCGATCTTCACTCTAAGTACAGGTCGATCCATGTGAGAATTGTTCTGAAGTCGAACATGGAAAGACATCGCTTGATTATCGGTCAATGATGTAAACCGTTAACAAGCGCGAGAGGAATCACTGATAATGATAATGACCCTCAAGGTACTGCAGTACAATTCACGTGGTGTGAATAAAGGACTTGGCGTCGAACACCACGCAAAATCTTTCGGTCGAAGGTCATTGATGTATACCTGTCGCCGGAAGTGAGAAACTTTCCATTGAGGCATGCAAGCTTCAAAGTACTGAAGGGGTTGTTCCTAGATCAACTTCCTGGATAATGAGCTGATGTCGACAAGAAGCTATCCGTCAAAGGAGGGCCTTAATGAATCCCACATCAGTGACACGGAACGGAGCTAATGATTTTAATGGAGGTGAAAACGATCTGTGACATATGATTCAGGGTGGCGGTCATGAAAGGATGAAGGATAATGTATGGCAGTGGATGGGACACGGTTGACTTTTCTGAACGACTTCTCTTGAACATATGGCGACACTGATGCGATGGATTGGTAGCATTACCCCAAAGATCGATGGTATGGCGAGACCATGGATGTGACCGGTGAATGAAACAACCCAACCCGATTGTGGTACGGAGGAAAAGTGTCATGTTCAAGAGCGACTTGCTACCATCAAAGTTTTCTTTAGTTTCTCCCAATTTTTCCCCAGTCATTGCTGACCAGTACCTCTTTATTTTTGTCAAGCTTGAGGAGGATAACATATGCTTGTTCTATAACCTGCCCTTCGAGCAAGCCCATCGCTATGATTTAACGAGCCTAGCGATAGTGAAACTCGTTCTCGTCTAAAGACAAGTTTGTCGCTATTTAATGATTTTAACGAGTCTAACGACAAAGATAACTCAGTCCTTTTCATTTTTAGAGAGTCTGAAAAGGTACATAAAGTTAACTCCAAAAGTCCTTTTTCGTCATCTAATCCCTTAAGTCCGAAAAAGTATAAAACAATACAGAAGGGATGAGTTTTCGATAGTTTTAACGAGCCGAATAAAACATGCGCTCGATCTTTTTGTGCAATAATCCCTCAGGTCCAAAAAGATTAAAATCTAGAGGAGGGATAGCTCTTCCGGTCGCTTTAACGAGCTGGAAGGCCAAAACTCGCCAATCTTTTCATATTTTACGAGTCAGATGAAAAGAGCTTAAAGAAGACTCGTCTTTTGAGGAATGAGTGATAAACAGGGTTAGTAGTTGATTCCAGGTACAGGTTGGAATTTTCCAATCACGGCAGTGTCACAAGGATGGCTAGGTGAAATCACTCTTCGCAGCTGTTCCTCAAAATGGGTAAACAATCATATGGAGGTGAACGATCGGCCAAATGAAAAGTGGAGGTGATGGTGCAAACACGACCAAGGCTTTAATGGCTGACGATATAGCATTCACAGTGGTTATTTACCAGGATAGTTCATTTTTTAACGAGCTTAAATGCGGGTGGAAACATTTGCTCGGTCTTATGTTTATTTTTTAATGTGCATGAACTATCTGCTAAAACTGCTCGGATCTTGCATTTATTTTTTAATGAGCATGAACTTTGTGCTAAAACTGCTCGATTTTAAGCTTGCATGCCCCCATCATAATAACGCAAATCGAGGTGCATGCATATTGGTCACTATTTAAGCATAGTAACGCTTGAGGTACATCCCATTGCGGGGTTGCGCCAGTGGAACTCTGTCATAATCCATTAACTCGTAGGCTCCTTTTGCTAACACCCGTTTAACAATATAGGGGCCCATCCATAAAGAATTAAATTTACCTGCTCCCAATTTATCGGATTCTTGGTCGTAAAGTAAGACCAAGTCACCTTCTGAGAAGACACGGGGTTTGATATTTTTGTCGAACTGCATCTTGACTCGTTGCTTATGGGCTTTGTTAGCCAAAGCGGCATCACGACGGGTTTCATCCAATTGGATTAATTCCAAGAAACGGGCCTCTTCTTCCGAAGTTCCGGGGAGGAGATCAATTGCGAGTTTAAGAGACGAAATTTCACATTGGATCGGCAAGACTGCTTCCAGGCCATACACCAGTTGGAAAGGTGTGAACCCGGTCGCGTTCTTTACCGATGTTCGGTAAGCCCACAAGGCTGAGTACAGGATTAGGTGCCACCTTCTTTTGTGAATCCCGATCATCCTTTGCAACATACGCTTCAGGACCTTGTTGATTGCTTCAACTTGTCCGTTGGCTTGCGGATAATACGGGGTAGAGCTGTTGTGAGATAGCCCTAGCTTGGCAGCTAATTCAACCGTCATGTGATTGCGAAAATGCGATCCATGATCTGTAACTATAGCCTATGGTACGCCGAACCTGGCGACTACATGATTGAAAAAGAAAAGGGCAGCTGTTTCACCAGTGTTATCTAATGTAGGCATCACCTCGGCCCATTTGGTAAAATAGTCAACGGTGACTATAATATACCCATGCCCCCCGGTCGAGGTGGGGCTACATGTCATGAAATCAATGCCCCATTTGGCGAAAGGCCCAACAACAACTATTGGCTGTAAAGGTGTGGGTGGTCTTCTGGTTTTGCTATCAAAAATTTGACAAGCATGGCAACTTTTGACTGCGGTTATGCAATCTTTGAACATGGTTGGCCAGAAGTATCCTGCTCGTAAGATTTTTTGTGCTGTAGCATATCCAGATTGATGCCCCCCACACGCGCCTGAATGACACTCATTCAGGGCTTTTTCGGCCTCTTCATGGGTGAGGCACCTCCTCAGAACTGTATCGATACCACGACGGTAAAGCGTATCACCGACGATCATGTAGTCTTTTACTTGGTATCGTATACGTTTTTGTTCTGAGTGAGAGGTGTCATGCCTGAATTTTTGGGTTTGGAGATAAATTATTATATCTCCATACCACTCATTGCTTGCAGATATCAAGAACAAACTTTCGTCCACGATTGACTCTTCTGATGTTTCATCGTTGGACGATGATGGGAGATCGCACAATAATTCTGCGAAGACTAAAGCTTTCTTTGATTCGGATTTTACAAATTCCAGATCAAACTCTTGAAGGATCGCTATCCATTTTGAATATTTGCCCCCCAGCAACTGTCGCAACAATATATAAGTCATGGGGTTGCAATCTGATAAAATGGTAGTTTTCCGAAAGAGGACATAATGTCGAAATCTTTGTATCGCTTGAACAGCAGCGAGTGCTAGCTTTTCAACATAAGAATATTTTCTTTCTGTATCATTCAAGTTTTTACTTAAATAATATATAGGATGTTCAATTCCATCGACTTCTTGGACTAAAACCATCGCAATGGTTGTATCTGCTGCAGCCAGATACAGGTTAAAATCTCTTTGATAGTCCGGGGCATACATTAATGATGCTTTTACTAGAGAGTCTTTCAGAGCATCAAAGGAAGCTTGCGCCTCCTGATTCTAGACAAAAGGTACATCCTTTTTCAAAAGACGATTATAACCTTTAGCAAGTTCTGCGTAATTTGGAATGAACCTCCTTAGAAAGCTTGCTTTCCCTTGGAGTTTCTGAATCTGAAGCAAATTTGAAGGTGGAGGCAAATTAATGATTGCCTGAACCTTGCAAGGGTCGAGACGAATCCCATCCTTAGAGACTACAAAGCCAAGTAAACGACCAGAACCGACGCAAAACACACATTTTTGCGGATTGAGTCTTATCTTGTAGTGTCGGCAACGTAGAAATATCGCTCTTAAATGTTGCGGATGATCAGTCCGCTTTCGCGAATGAGCCGGAAGGTCGTCGAGATAAGGTTGAACGATGTTCTTGATGTCATGGAAGGCATAATTCATTGCCCTCTGAAACGTCGCCCCTGCGTTCTTTAAACCAAAGGGTAATTTCCGATAACCGAATGTGCCCCACAGACAAATGAATGCAGTCTTTGATTGGTCCTGTGGGCGGATATTTATTTGATTATACCCGGAAAATCCATCCATAAATGAAAAGATTTCACATCCGGCGCATTCATCAATTATTTGGTCGATGAAGGGTGTAGGGTAGTTGTCCTTCGGACAAGCTTGGTTTACATCCCTATAATCGACACACACTCTAATTGTCCCTTGTTTCTTCATAACAGGGACAATATTCAATACCCAATCGGTTAGAGGAACCGGGTAGATGAAACCAGCATGGAGGATCTTTTCAACTTCTGCTTTAATGGCAGCGGCTTTCTTGGGGTGCACCTGCCGAAGCCGTTGTCTTACTGGTTTGACATCAGGATACATCTTAATTTCATGTTCAATGATACTCGAGTCAATGCCTGGCATTTCATCATATGACCAAGCAAAGACATCTCTGAACTCACAAAAAAGAGCGTTATATATTTCCAGTTCTGAAGGAGAACATCCTTTGCCGACATAAATATTCTCTACAACATTTGTCTTAGTCGAGATATTTATGGCTATAGTCTCTTCAATATTGGATAAGTTTCGCTCGGAATCCACCGTATTTACAGTATTTGATAGGAATTCAAAAACTGAAGGGTGATAAAGGTCTTATTGAGTATCTTCTTCATATTCTGGAATAAGGGAACGATGGTGGCAATCATTCCATGGTGCCCCCTTAATCAAAATTGATTGTAGGATTCCTTCGTCAGTCCCATGTACTTTCGACCAAGGATCTAATGGGGTACCATATTCTCTAGACCTATCTACCCAAACGCTTGATGAGCGTTGATTTGGGTTCGCCTCCCATGCTGGAAACATTGATTGCTACAATATTTCTATAGGGCTTGGGGGCAAAACCATTGCATGATCCATGTTGATATCATCTTCTGAGATCTTCGTGGAAGATATCATGTTGCAGGCTCTCACCAATGCTACTTCCCCTATATAGAATGGAGGTGGAAGCGCGAAAGTTCCCATTAATGTGGGGTCTTTCAGTAGGCCTACTCCGATGTCTTGAAGCGAATGGTTGCTTCCATGGATCATGGGAATGCTTCCTGTAACTTGTGAACCATTAGGGAGGAAGTCTTGTTGGTCGATGATCGTAATCCCTCCTTCAAACGGGAATGCGATCTTCCTAAAATAAGTCGACACAACAGCTGCCATGGCATAGATCCATGGTCTTCCTAGCAGGATGTTGTAGTCAAGATTCCCATCGATGACTTCAACATCTATTTCTATTGTTTTTCCTCCCAGTTCAACTTTCAAGTTATTATGGATACCGCACGGGGTATATGTCCTTCCGTCGAATGCTTTTAATGTCGTCGAAGATCGCGACAAGGTTGGAGATCCTAAAGTTTTCCAGCAACTCATCGACATAATACATGTAGATGCCCCCTCATCAATAATTGTTCGGTGAACAGTTTTGTTGAGGGCTTTCACTTGAATAAGGAAAGCTAGTTGAGCTAGTAACTGAGGATCATATCCTTTGTGGTCGAAGGATACAAGATTGGAATCCTTAGGATCAACCCCACCAATAGCCAATAACAAAGCCTGCCTTTGGGATGGGCAATTTTATAGTACTTCAAGAGTCGACATAGCAGATGGCGATTGGGCCAAATCTTCCACTATGTTATAATGTTGTGCCGCTCTGGCGCGAGGATTAAATGTCGACTTGTGTACTACTCCCTTTGGCGGTTTTATTGTTAATTCAGGAATGATGGGTGGTACAACTTCTGTCGAAGTTGTTGTCGAACTACTTGGTTGATCTTTACCTTTGTCGTTCGACAGCTGCGGATTCCCGTAATCTTTGTTTCTTGTCGAAATCAAAGCATCATTATGCTGTTTTGAGACCGACAACATAAGCACTTGCGACGGGGAAGCATTTCCACTATCAACCAGATTTTGACCTGGATTGGGAAATGGATCAGTTAACACAACTGAGGTTTGTGAACTTTTGAAGAACCTTTTTAGCTCAGCTTTGTATGGACAATCCTTTGTCCAGTGATCCTCATCACATATTTGACATGGGTATTTCTTATTTCCAGGAGGGTTTGAAGAAGTTTTTCCAGGAGATGACTCACCCTGTTTCTTCTTCTTCCCTTTGCTTTGCTTCTTCTTGCTCCCTGGTTGTTTGGTTTCTTTTCCCTTATCTGCTGATACGACATTTACTTCCGAAGCAAGAATTTCTTCTTTTGCATTTTGATCTGAATTCTTACGGGCTTTCTTAGACGAAGCCTTTGTCGATTTCGTGTTTGCCATGCCAATCACGCCATTGCCGGCATGGGAGTCACTATTTGATTTAGGAGGAGGAGGAATTGAGAATTCCGGTCTAGGGGCGTCAGGTATTTTGTCGTAGAGCGTGCCAGACTGAGTATAAACTAAGTCTAGATATTGTGCACGAGCAATAACTTGCTCCTCTATTACGACTCCCCGCTTGGCCACATCTTCTGTTATAGCAGGAAGTAATGACTTTATAAACCATTCAGCTAACAACTGATCGGGAATGTACATTTTCACCATCCTACGACGACGACGCCACTCATGTATATGATCAGATATATGAGTGGCCGTTGTCTGCTTAAAGTTGGTTAATATTTCCGTTCCCGTTTCATACCTTATCAGTAATTGAAAATGGGTTAAGAAAGTCGTGGCTAGGGAGCTGAAATTGTCGAACGAGGCTCTAGGTAATTCAATATACCATTTATCCGCTGGACCCGTTAACGTCCTCTGAAAAAGGCGAAGCCTTATCGAATCATCGTTCAGGGTATTTGATGAACACCACAGATGAAAAGTCATCACGTGATTCGATGGGTCTTCACCTGGATTTCCATTGAATTTAGGAATGTCAGATGGAAGTTTGTGAGGAATCGCTGGCCACCAAGAGGCGTAAGCAATCGGATCGTTTCTTAACCGGTGTAAATCGGGTAACTCTAAAGTTGCCACGAATGGTAACTGTTGATTCAGGTTAGGTGAGGCATACCCAGGGTACGATGGAATTGCCTGAGCAGTGGGCCTTTGCATACCAGCATAATGTAATTGATGTTGGTATGATTGATATGGTTGGTGGACTTGACCACTGTAAAGCGGTTGGTTTTGACCGTTTTGAATATACGGTTGTCCAATGTTCGCAAAGATCTGCTGCTCAGAACCTTGATACACTTGCTGGAATTGTGGTTGTTGGTATTGCACCAGCCATGGTTGTGAGGCCATGTTTTGTTGTGCTATACTAACTGTTGGACCAAAGTGTGGGGTAATTGTACCCGTTTGGACCTGTGTTGCCCCACCAGTTGGCGATTGTGGTTGTGTCCCAGGGTCAAGGGTTTGTTGCATTACAACCTGAGAAATCTGAGGTTCACATACAACAGGCAACGTTTGAACTTGCGACACTGTCACAATAGCCGGTGTGGTCGGGATGTTCGACATAGGTACACACTGTTGCATAGAATATACAACCCTTGGTTGTTGAGGTAGCATAGGTACCCAGCCACTTGATGTAATTCCAGTATAACCTGAATACTGTTGTGAACTCCCGTATGGATACGCTCCCAGAGGGGGTAGTGAAAGGGCATACTGCCCCCCATACGGTGGCAATCTGGAACTCAAGGGGATTGTTTGTCCTTGGGGACTGGATTGCCCAAATTGACCTCCAAATGGATCAATCTGGCGAGTTTCAACATAAGAGTTGCTGGATATTATTCCGGATGAACAAACCGGAATAGACCACACTGTCAAAATAGTCCCTTGGTGGACTCCTTCTAGCGGTTGTGAGCTAGTTGGGACAGATGGTATGCCGGAAAACATTGTCGGAGTGACGGCAGGGGCTTCTGCTATCGCTGTGTCATTCGACACGGTCCTAGATGTTGACGGTTGTTCAAACATTTTGAGTCTATCCAATAGATTGCCTAGCGATTCTACAGGAACTTCCACTTGTGGTAGGCTAACTTCTGATGAAGGAAATAGAGTGACCCCGACTCCAAACTGTGTCGGAGTACTTGCTTGCGGATCCTCTACAATTTCCTCTATCGCAATCAAACCAGGTGGAAGAGGAAGACTGTCATGTCCGTAAAATATTTCTAGTGCCAAAGAAGGGGTTGAATAGACAACGACAGTTGTTTGAGGAGCAAGACTCTCTGAATCGGTCACAGATGGAACTGGTTCAGTAACGCAAGTATTTGCCCCCAGACTAGGATCAGTGTTACTGTCCCTCTGCGGCTGTTGAACTTCTTTTATAGAGGCAGGGTTTCCAGAAATGTTTGGAGTAACCAGAATCTCAGATGTTGTTGGAACACTTGTTCTAACTTTGATAGGAGATTTCGAACTGGTTAAACGAGTTCGCTTTGTCCGTACTGTTTTCGATTCCAGAGACAAAGACGGTTGACTCGTAAGCCTCCGCGAACGACGGGGTTTTAATTGACTTTCTTCCACGATTGCGGATTACTCGATCAACCAAAATACAAAAGGGGAAAGTGTGTTTCCGAATTAAATGAATTTTTTAGACGCTTTTAGACACAACTTGCTTGTTCACTTTTAAAGAGTCGAGAAAAAGCTAAAGATGACTCTAGTCTCCTTCGATGTTTTAACGAGCCTGAAGTGACAAATGCTCGGATGGAATTTTTCTGTTATAGAGTTTGAAAAAGGCCAAAAGAAACTGCTCTGGAGTTCTAGGCAGAGGGTGTGCCAAACTTTTCTCAAAACCGCAGAATACTTTTTAGGGTATGGGTGGTCGATCTTCCTGAATGCTGTGTTCAGTGCATTTCGATCAGTAGGGCGGCCGACACGACTTCCTAAGGATAAAGGTTTTATGCCTATAGGGGTCTCCCAATATATACGCGACGGTACGTGGGAGCACAATCCGTACTGGCGCTATCGTCCCTCAGGAGGAATCACCCACCATCCATGAGATCGACAGTCACCAGGCTTTACGACGCCGGAACACGTCTCTAGCCTAGACCTCTATGTTGTGCGTTATGTTACAAAGCGTTGTTAAGTTCATTTAATTTATTTTAGGTTGATCTTTTTAAAGTTTGCCTTTCAAGGTTCACCACGAGATGTATGATACAAATTCCTAAATGCAGTCTAAAGATGATAAGCAAGCTTTATATCTTTTCAACTTTGAAAATCCTAGCTACTAAGGGAAAAGAAAGACACCATCTTTTCTCAAAGAGCAATCAGCACACTCTAATGCACTTTTCCTAAATCCAACATGCAAACTATCAAATGCAAATGCACAATGCAGGTGTTTGTTTTCCGCTTTCTTAGTATTGATGCCTACAAAGAAATCTTTTTGTAAAACTTTGAATTTTCTTTTAAATGACCAATACAAACAAGTTTACTTTTTCGAAATCAGAGAGGGTAGAAGAGATTACAACACTTAACTATTTTCGAAATGAATACTTGTTTTGACACTCAAAAGAGACAAACTTAAACCAATAATCAAAAGTAAATGTATAATCAATCTGCAAACAGCCAATGAACTCTCTTCTAAGATCGCTACCAACAGATCTGAATCAAGGGCTACAGGATGACTATTTCACTCATGCAAAGGAAGACTGTAAATGACGCCACAAACACATAAAAACACTCACAGTCTTTTTGTACAAAAGGAGGCGGAATCTAAGCAGAGAAAAGGAGTTATCAGACTGGTACCTATGCTGGTTACAGGCTGCAAAAATCAGAGATCAAAACAAGGCAAAACAGAGCAGAGAACACCAGTTGCACAAGAGCAAACTGGTTCAGCGCAACCTCAACACAGGGGTTTTGAAATTCAGCGCAGGTAGCCTTCACAGGACCTGCGTTGAAATGCAGAATCCCTTCACTGGGTCTGCGCTAAAGGAGAAACTCTCGTTTCCCACAGTTCTGGGTCACAGATTACTATTTAATCAACTGTTTCAGGCCAAATAAAAGCAACAAGCAAGGTACAATCAAAGGGATGCTTTGAGGGGTACTAAGATCTATCACAAAGGATCATCAAATCATTTGTGAATCCATTGTTCAGATCATAGACAAGTCCAGTTATTGGATCAAAGCAGCAACTGTCTACTTTGCATCCGGGAAAAGCAGATGCAGTTCGATTGTTGCTGTCAAGTCTATGAAGTAAACAATGATAGAAACACAAATAAAATGACTAAATAGATCTCCCCAGCGGAGTCGCCAAATTTGTTGTGGGGAAAAATGCCTATGCAGGATGATCCTATCCACCTAAGGTGTGACAGTGCCTTAGCAACAAACAGAGACATCTATTCTAGTATTCTTCCTTTATGAATTAAGAATGAAGAGACAGAGATGAATGGACTAACCGGTGTCTTGCGTTTGTCCCTCGATCCGGCTTCTCTTCTCTTGGAGAGTTCCCAGCTACTTGCCTTCTCGCTCGCCCAGCTTCAAGAGGTTCCTGCAAGATCACAAGAAGAGAACACTACACAAGACATGGATTCATATTCATAACTAGTTCAGGATTAGAAATAAAGTAAACATACTAATGCATTCATACATCAAAAATACACCAGTATATAGGAGAAACCGAGATAGCTTTATTGATGAATAACAAGGTTCAGGAAGAGATACAACCCAGTGGGCTCCAATCCAGCATCTCCTTCCCAACAAATGGAATTCCTATCTTCACCCCCTTCAAAGCATTAAGCACCCAATAGTTCCAGTCTCCAAACCAACAGCAATTCTTTGCAATAACAAAATTCCAGCCTCTAGATCTCATGGAGGAGAGATCCATATATAGATGTTTGGAGAGAGGATGAGTCAGCTTGACATGTGACTAGTGTCCTCTCCCTCTGTCAGTTCTTGAGTCCACTTGGAGGTTCTTGCTTCCACTTGGAGATTTGGAACCCCTTACTCATCACCAGTCGAATTCCCTGAGGTAAGTGTCATTTTGGAAGCTTCCTGGGTTTTGACACCTTGAGAAATGAGCTTGCCACTTGTCCATTCTCGTTCAGCGCAGGTAGCCAGTGTTCTAGTTGACATTCAACGCAGGTAGCCAGTGTTGGCTTTGACATTCAGCGCAAACAGCTAGTGTAGCCACTGAAATGATCCTGATTTGACTTGTTTTGAGTAGTTTTTGGTGGAGAACTTCTGTGAATTGTTGTGGTTTGTTAGCCTTGTTCCTCTAGGGGTAGGAACAACATGTTTAGGGACTTTGGATCTCTTAGATTATGGACATTTCATGCTCAATGCTGTAAGGCACAAAAACGTCTATAACATGCCCCATGCATCACAAAGCCTAACAGTCTTACATTTTCCCCCACTCAAAGTGATTTTTATCCTCAACAATTCCCAACTAGAAACCATTGGAGAAATTTTGAGGTCACAGATGGGCCTCAAAACAAAATGTACAACCAAAATAAAGTTTATAAGAACCAATAGGATTGAAGATTATGATGCCAACCATGGGGGATGATTCACCATTTTTTGAGTAAAAAAGTAAAAATATTTAAAAAAACTACCTTTTCAATCTGTATTTTCAACTTATCTCCTTATAGTTTTACTCAAATTTTGAGCAGGAGAACTTGTTGGATGCAAAATTTAATTCCTCATCCAAGGATTACCCATGTTGCATACTTTGAATGGACCGTACTACACAAAAAAATAAAAATACATGAAAAACATGATTGTAATAATGTTTTTTGATATATTTTTCACTTTTTATGTAGAAGTGCCCATCAAAAGTGTGCAACAAGGGTACTCCCTAGATGAGGAATTAAAATCCACATCCAATGAGTTCTCTTGATCGAAACTTGAGTAAAACCGCAGGCATACAAGTTGAAAAAGTAGGTTTTTTCTTTCTTTTTTTTCCCTCTAAAATTTGATGATGTAATCTAATATTATTTTATTATTTCCACTATTATTTTATAATATTCCTTAGGAGGCCCATTTTAAACCCAAAAATTTCTCTAATTTCTATCATTAAGTCACTAAAAGAAGCATAAAGGCGAGAATTCATGCTCACTATCTACCATTGAATCTCTACTTTGAATAAACTCTTTCATGTATCCATGTGATGGGTCCCCCTAAGTCTCCAGCTAATTGAGTAGTTAGTCCATTTATAATTTCAAGAATACAAGATCTCACTTGCCCACACAAGTGCCACCATTTCCTATAAAGTCTCTAAGAGAATCTATAATCCCATCTAGGCTCAACTTAGGCACCTCCTTGGCACCCAAGAATAATGACACACATCATCCTCTAAATAGTGAGCCACACTCCCATGGTTCAATCAGAAGGATGGTTAGGGTATTCCTCATGACTACCACCCTTATCTCCATCCCATATCAACTTTACTACTCTCCATATAGTTTCTCCATACTTACACAACATATACATCAATAATGGAGAATAGAAACCAATATTTCCCTCTACCTCTTCTATGAGTCACTCCAACTTAGGGTCATAATGCTACTCACTCTCTCCAAGTCCCTCTGTACTAGGTCCAAAATCCTCCCTAGCACATTTGTGCCATGGGTGTGGAGTCCCCTCATTGCACTTTAGGGTCACAAGAGATGCATCCACTTGATTTGTGAAATGATTTAATAATATCACATCTACTCTAACCTCTCTCTAATCTAGGACCTTCTCTTGATTCCTCTCTTACAATGCTACAAGAATTCATGAATGTTCTACCAAGATGTCCACTACACATCAATTATCCTCCCAGTCTCAAATCCTATCCTCATGCATTAAAAAAACCCGTCTAAGCATATCCACCTCTCTTTGTCTCAAAGAAACTCCATCACCATGTATATGGATTAGACATGAACTCCCATCCCAATACTGCCTCTCATAGTAGGAAGCATCACTTGTGATAGTGAATAAAATATGATCAAATAATCCAATTGAAGAATTAGAATGACCAATGCTGATCTTAGAACCTTTTGGACTAATACTACATCATAGTCATCCAAAGGAATTATAGTAAGATTCATCTCTTCCTGCCACTCACCCAATTTGATTGCCACACATTTTCCTGTACCAACCACCTTCAACTCACTTGAGTTGAGAACCCTAAGGGAAGTGTATGCAATCTTAAGTCACTCTTAAAACATCCTCCCTAAAAAATTTATGGGTCATTGCACTATTGATCATATCCAACACTTATCTCTGTTGACTTATGCACTAACATAATTCAAATGAGTACTTATTGAATCAGGTGGAGGAGTAGGGTGTGATTCTACAATTACTCCAAAAATTTGCATCACTTCAGCAATTCACTTGTCTACTTACTCCAAAGCTAATAAATTTTACTTTAATGGGAAATCCATCACATAATGTCCCTTCTTACATATTCAACATGGCATTTTCTTCTTCTCCTTGTAGGAATTTAATATCTTTTACTCACTATATTTCAATACTTCGACTTCTTATTTCTCTTATTCTTACTGCCTTTCTCACCATGCTTTGTCTCGTTTTTGTTTGGAACATACTATTTATCACCTCTATAATCCAATATTTTATTATTAGCAATGATGACGAACAAAATACTCTAAATATTTTGCCATCACAACTCAACGTGAGACCATTACTGCATTCCATTCATGAAATGGAACAATATAACCTGCTTTAACATGCCATTGATCTCCAACATCAGTCCCGTGTGTTATTTGATGTAGGTATGGATATTTTTATTTTTATTGAAGGAAATCAAGAAATTTTGAACCACCCAAGAGTGATTTCCATGCCTAAATTTTATATGTGAAGCAATATTCATATTTCCCCATGTAACTATCCTATCCATAACATGACCCACTGCAAAGTATTCCTCTATGTTTCTCCTTATATTCCTATATATTGTCCTAGTGTTGTTTCTCCATCATAACCTTATATTTTCTTAGTTATGACAAAAATTTATGAATTTATTTTCTTTTCCTTTTTAATTAAGCCATAAGTACAATATTTATAGCATACATACACTCACCAATAAGGATCCTATATGGAAATTTAATTTTTATTTTCTTGGAATTATGAAAAGATATCATCTCTTTACAATGGACTCCAAGGATAATGATCTTTATGTAATTATGAGTGCAAACCTTTTTATGAACTATTATCTAAAAGGAATTTCAAATTCTACATAACTATGCAATGTGTCAACCAAAATATATTATTGCTTAGTTAAAATACATTTGATTAGAAAAACATATGGGTGTGTAATCAAATGGGATACACTCTATCTTTTGAAAACTTTACCCAACACTTGATATTATCATCAACCAAAAGAAGGAATAATTGTGTCTATTCTTCAATTGAAAAAAATATCACTATGAGAATTTCCATCCATGTAAATGCTTGTGTCAATGATTTATTGACTAGAGACAAGAAAATGAGGATATGCAAATACTAACCACCAAAATACCTCTACATTCAACCTCATACAACTACCACTTATCATGAACAATGTGTAAGTGATAATGCTACCAACATTTTAGATATATGTACATGTAAATTTATACATGAATTTAAATCCCATTAATTACAAAATGGATTCCTATGCATCGTTATTCAATTATTTCCCGTCACAAATTGGACTAAACTCCTAAAATCCCACTCAATCATAAATCAAGAATGGCTAGGTGCATTTTAGAAGTGTCACACACTAGAATTAGAAAATGTGGGTATCCCAATAGCAAGAAGCAAATTGAATGGTAAATTACTCTCCAATATTCTTATGAGAAGATTGTTTTACTAAAACTAGAAGAAAAAATATTTAATTCATAACATCTTTATCTTATATGGATTGGATCATGGTATTGTTTTTCATTGAACTCAATGCTTTTAGAGTGGAAAATAGTGGAGGAATTAGCTCATAGCACCATTTTTGCTAGTAGGACTAGTTTGGAAAATTGGGGTTTGAAACTTTCTTGGAGCATTTTGAGGCACAAAAATGTGCTTTTGGGGATAAAAAATTGTCACCTTAGCACCACATCCTTTTTTCCTATTCTAAAAATAGAGACCTTTTCCAACAATGTAACTGTTGCCTCAATTAGAGTCCATGTGCAAATGTTATGCCACATGGAATTTGGCCTTCCTCTGTTGGCTACCATAATTTGAGAGGATGTTGTGTCAAACCCCATTATTCATGGAAAATGGGATATACATATGAAAATGATGAATAAGACTATAGAAAAGTATATATTGTAACTCCATTTAAGAATTGAAGGAGTCAAATGTAACCACTAGTAGGCTATCAAGCTATGTAATAATTGGCCACTAGAAAGAAAAGGGTTCCATTCTTATTCAGGGCATTTTCTTCCATACACAAAAAGAGTATTTGAGAGGGATAGTATCCCATGGGCTATATGCCTTACTTATTTTTACTCGCAACCTTTTTTCTATTCAGAGAAAGAGAGTAGATAAACCATACTTTCCAACTTGGTTTTCTCTCGAAATGGTTTCATAGGATATATCTTGTATAAATCATGGTTTTTCAATTATTTTTTTTTTATTCTCTATTTTATACCTAATTATAATTTTCATGCATATGCAATAAAAAATAATTTACAAATCAAAAAATCTAAAGTGAAATAAACCTTCATATTGTAGATTTTAGATTTTGTTTTTAAGTATAAGTTATTAGGCATGTGATGACAAACTATCGAGTGGAATATATAAGGAATTTTATACATCATATTGGTATTAGAGAAAGTTTCTATGGGTATATTGTGGATATTTGCAGGGGAACTAGATTGACTAATCCAAAACTCAAAAAACCCTAGTCATGGATAATGAATCTATGAATAATTATCATGATCCTCTATAGGAGAGCAACTTGAAGAAAATGTTTTAGATATAAGTCATAATTTCAATCTCCTCATCATGGACCTAAGAAATAAGATCAGGTTATTCATAGAATATGGGGCAGGGGAAATTTTAAGGACAGAAGTTCATCATAAAGTTTAGCAACCTTGGCGAATCTTACTAGTCCCTAATATCCAAATTTTACAATGTTGATGATAATTTTGTAAAAATGTTTAGATTTATAATTATTTTATATTATAAAATATATAATAATAGAAATTTTTAAGGTAAAATAATTTTATACAATAAAATTTGGGCGAATCCATTTTTAGAAAAAGGGAAATTGGCAAATATTTTTTTTGGAGAAAGCACGGAATATTAGCCCACCTGTGAATATTAGCACCTAAAATTTTCCCTTTTATGGGGATTCTAATGTAGAGGACTGATGAAAGAGGAGATTAATAGATATAGAATAAATAAAGAATGAGCCAAAAAAAATATAAAAAGAATCAACCCAGTTCAAGTGTCATGAACAATTCACAATCCTTGTTAAAAATGGAAGCAAAGGTCTCTATGAAGCCATACAAAGGTGATATCGAAAATCTGGAGCTAAATCACATGTTGGAGAAATTAAAAGTTTATCTTTGTGTTCATAATATAAATAAAGAACAAAATACTTCATTTACATGGCTGAAATTGGAGGGCCATGTGCTATCCTAGTGGGAAAGCCACACAAGGACATTGAGGTTGGAGGGATATCCTCTAGTGACTAAGTGGGAGGACTTTAAAACCCTCATCAATTCACAATTTTACCCAATCAGGTATGTAGAGGACTAGTTGATCTAATAACACCATTTAAGACAGAAGTAGGGACAAAGAGTATAGTAGCACATAATAGAGTTCAGAAAGATGACCATAATGTTGGGTATGTCCCAAAGAATCTAGATGTAATCACTAAAAATTTGGGGGGTATAGGAAACAATTTACAGAAGCAAGTGAAGATGTTTAAGCACATATCAGTGGATGAGGCTTGTGTAAAGGTATAGTACCTGGAGAACATAGGCCAGAAGAAAAGGAAATCAATTGGATCTAAGTAGAAGGGGCACCCAAATTATTCTGAGGTGAATAAGAAGTGAAAAAAGGGAAAATATAAAAAGAAAACAATCAGAACATGCCAATGAGAGGATCCCCACTGCTATAATATTGAAAGTCATACAAAGGAGAAGTGTTGGAAGTTGCATCCATAGCTCAACCCAAAGAACAAAAAGAAAGATAATAATAATAAGAATCTCATGTCCATTGATTTGAGTGTGGCAGGTTGAAAGAAACTTAGACATGGACGAGAATATTTTATATATATTAGTTTAGTAGCAAGTGACTTTGAGTATCCTTCAATAACAATAAGAGAAATAAATTTCCAAACTCTTCAACATAAATATATGAATCTCTCTATCTGCTATCTTTCCTTGTATATGCATATTCTCCCTCTTTGTGAATGGTAAAGGGTTTTTTTTTTTACTTTTAGTTGCAATTTATTTGCATGAGATCTTAATAGAGATCCATTACCTCTTTTGGTTACTCACTTTCTCCTTTATCTGCAACCAGGCTTCCCTTGTCAGGGTTGTGTCTATTTGTCTTTGCATGTAACATTTCTTCTTTCACAGTTCTTCTCTTGAGGAGACTCCTTCTATGCTTCATTATGACTTAACTCTTAAAATACCAAAGTGTTTCTCCCCTGAACAAATGCTTCTCCTTTTCTTTTCTTTTTAAAATTTTTTTGTCAACTAAATTTCATGTATCAATTCATACATATCAATGATATTCTTCCAGTTGATCAACTGCAAAGGGATTTTCTTTAGTATGTGCAACAACATGCATGCTTCCTAGTCATTATCTATTGTTTTGTCTTCAAACAAACACATGATTTTGTTTTACCTTTCGTCATCTTAGGTCTACATACCTATATTTTATTTTGTTGAGTTCATTGAAGAACTTGCAATTTCTTGACATATTAAAAAACCAATTCCATTGTCCCTTAAAATAAATATTTTTTCTCTCTCATTCATTGTTGTTTTCATTGTATAGACATAATCTTCTTGATGTAGTTCTCAACATTTCTGCCTACTATCATATAATTCTACTAGCTAGGACATGTTGAGAAGTGTAACTAGTATCAATATTCACAATTATATTTGAGTCATGATCTAATTATAAAAAGAAATAAAAATTAAAAATTATTTTACCATGGGTTTCATGCTTTATTATTTTATTTATAGGTCAAAGCCTCTATTGAAGGATTTTAGGGTTGAGTCATGAGTCTATTTCCTTGACATTTTGGACTAGACCCTTATTGGGCATTTTGTATCAAATAAATGAAATTATTTTTATGTAGTTGGTGATGAGCCCGAGTATTGCAACAAGAATGCTACAACTCCCAAGGCTACCAACTTAAATTATCAACCCGGTTTTCATACAAACTTAAGAGGTGTCGACATTATATGTGCATCATGGAATGTGTCCTTCTCTCGTTGATCCAATGAAATGAAGTGAATGCCATGAAATCTTATCCTAAACTAATTGCAAAAATGGAAAGGAAACCTAAATACTTTTGCAGATAGGAAATCCTAGTTACTTTACAAAAAAGGAAAGGCTATTCTACTTTGCATGAATGTAAATGTTAATATTATTTGTATAAATGTAAAAATTAACCTATTTGTAGAGTGTGAATGGTACATCAAAAGGAAGCCTAGTCTATGGACTAGAAAGAGAATGGTTGGAGATGGAAACCATAGCTTAAGAAACATGAAATCATTCTTCAATCACTGCTTTGAAGATAGATTTTGTTAGCAAATTTCACAAGGTACTTCATAAAGTAATCATGAGAATCATCATTATTCTCTTCAAGTCATGAGTATGTCGATTAACCATAACTGCAGAGGTGAATTGCAATTGAGAAGAGGTAAGGATTAAAAGGTTGCAGATATGGTCAAGTTTACACGTGCTACAAGAGTGCTAGAAGAGGTGCTACAGGACGCCTTGTTTTGCTACATGAGCAAGATAACTTGCTGAATTCCAAAGTAAATTGAAGGAAAATGGGATGGTATTATTATGATTATTAATTATGATGCCTTAGGAGCACATTACAAGTGGAATCACTTCAAAATACCCATGTTAATACATGCTAAAACATAAAAAAATATCACTACTCTAAAAACTGGAAATTCAAGAACTAGTCAGCTAGCTAACCTACAAAATGCCTAACCTAATCAAATGAAAATGATATGGGGAAAATTTTATTATTGAATTGAATTTTTTTATGACCCAATACAAGTTTAATCAACTAAAATTAATCTCATGAACATGTTCTAAAAAATATAAGAAAATTACTACTATTTTTATACAAGGGAATTCCATAAATTCTAGATTTGTGAACTGGTAAACCAATCCAAGTAGCTCAATGATGAATATGACTTTCCAAAGATGTTATAAGGTGAATAATTCTTGTGGCTCTATAAATAACCTGAAAAATAAGCCACTTTAATCATTTAACCAATCTAACCTACAACAAAAGAGGCATGAATAGTAAATGCAGAAATAAGAGATGGAAGTGAAAAATACATAAAGGAAATAAAGAAATTGTACAAGAGGGCTATGAGGCTCATGGGATGGAAAATACTAAGGTAAATTAGAGTCATCTCAAGGAAACCAATTTTTATAACCTAAAAATGACACCAAACTTCATTATTTTAATTAATCCAAGTACATCCCTGCTATAAATGAAAGTTGAGCTGCTAAATAAGAAGTTTTCTCCACAAGAAGACTAAGAGATGCATGCCCCTAGAATCCAATTATAATTTGTACTTATAAAAAATGATTAGGAATCATTCTCCTTGAAAGGAGGAAGCTTGCCCCTCAAAAATCCCTCAAATAGTGGATCTGGTTCTTAAGACTAGGAATTTGAATTAAATGACAAGGAGCACATTCCTAGATTTTCTCAATCACTGGAGCTCCTGAATTTGTGTAATAATTTCACAATATATTGTTAATTTACTATCCAATATTTATCCTCATGTAGTAGGGATAAAGTCCTTGTCTAATGTCATTCAAAATTTACTCCATATTCTCTCAATATTGTGCAAAAATAAATAATTTTAGGCACATAATATGCAATTATCTCTAAACCTTCCTAAGAATATATTGAAGCTAAAAAAACATTATTAAGATTAGAAGGAGAGATTTAATATAGCCTTTATGTGCCTAGGAAAGGTTAGATGGGCCTTAATTTATGTCTAATTTGTAGGCCCATCAATTGGGTCATCTACTCCTCCACCATCAAGTCGTCATGCCCACTGTTCATGTTGGCCTCAACGAAGAACTTCAAACTGCTATGTATTGAAAAGGATTCAGCCTAGTCATAGAGCATCAAGAAAACGATTTTATTTGCAGTTGTTAATTTAAGAAAAGGAGTGCAATGAGCCTATTAGAAAAAGGACTAATCATTTCTTTAAGTAAGGAAACCAAGCAAAGAATTAAATCTATGCCTACTTTGTCACATGTGTGAAGAAAATACTATAATAAAGTAGGGATATTACAGGTCCAAAGGTGCAGTGTGAGTTTCATAATTACAGAGCATGCTAAGACCATAGATGACTCATTTCTAAGACACAGGATTGTGTTGTCTTGTGAAGCACTAGGCTAATGTTTGACTTGTCTTCATGGGAGGCTGACTTGATGGATGTAGGAATGTCTTTGTCTTGGTCAAAAGGTCTTGTTTGTATCAATTTGACTTAATTCTACTATTGGAGAAAAGTTTGACTAGGTTTTCCCAATGAAAGGGGTTTTTCCTTGGCTAGGAGCCTACATCTTGTGTCATTGATATTCATGTTTATGTTCTTGGTAGTTGCTTGATGATAGGAGATAAAATAATTACACAAAGAAGTTAATAAGCATAGAACAATATCACAAGTAATTATCAAGATAAGAAAACATTTACGTGTTTATGATTTTCCAACATGGTATTAGAGCTATGGTGAAAAAGGAAAAAAAGGAAAATTGAAGATCTTTGGCTCCCATTATCTTGAACAAATCCAAAAGATCTGCAAATCACTAAATCCAAGCTATAAGAATACTTTAGAAGGTCCAAAAACCCATATTTCTTCCTAAAATATCAAAGAAAAAGGATAGTTTGAAAAATATGACTATTTACATCATTTTAATAACAAAGATACATGGAAAAATCTAACATATCATGAATGAAGATATGTGAAGTCTCTGTGGTAGCCTTAGATCTCAGATCAAAGTTTGAAAATTTTGAAAAATCCAAACCTGCGATAACATTTAGTGATCCAAATCATAAAGAAGTTTGAACTATGATAAACAAAAGGTATCTGAGTCCTCCATGATACAACTCAACAATCTACTAAAAGACTCTTTAATAGTGACAACATTCTCTATATAAAAATACTATGGCATAAACACAATCTATAGGGACAAGAATCCAAGTGTTCTACAATATCATGTGGACAACTTACATCAATTGTTTAAGAAATAAGATACTCAAATATATCCAAATTTCTAACTTACATTGCATCTCAATCTCTTTTGGCACAAAAGTCTTCACATCACAATGACACTATACCTCTCTAGCATCTAAAGTATCTCTATGTGAATACTATATTGATGAAGGAAGGATTATATTTAGAATCCTAAAGTGTAATGTGAAGTATCTACCAGAAGAAGTACAAGTTTTGTTTATTTAAGAAAATGATTTGTTGAAAAGTCAAATCATCCAGTTAGAACCATGATACAAAACTGAAGGAAACAATGAAGGAGGAACAACTCTATCCTTGGAAATTTGTCACTTTCAAGAAAGGGAAAGGTAAAGTTGCTACAAGGTATGTATAACATAACATGTTCATATGTGATTTTTCTTAAGGGTCCTTATATAAATATGAATTAGGGTTTTGCTATATGTTGAGTCTAGGATTTGTAGTCTCAATTTTTTTGAAGAGTTATCAATACATATGATTATAAACCCTAGAAAAATATTGTATTCGAGAATCCTATTTGGTAGAGAAATCCTTATCCCATTCTTTTATGAAACCAGCTCACAAAAAGATAGAAAAGATAGATGAACGCCTTACAATTTAGCCTCTTCGAGGGGGCAACCTCCTTTACATTACACAAATGAACAATTCGTGGATGATACAAATGAAAAGACCTCCTTTCTATATATAGGAGTCTAAGGGGTCATAATATAATCAAAGCCGACATAAAAATAATGATGTAAGGGCACAAAAATAACAATAGTGGGCTTCTATGGGGCACAATAGTAACAATATGGGGACTACATGGGTACAACAATATAATAAGGGGGTTGTACTAATAAAATAAGGGGTTACACTAGTAGTATAGGGGCCTAACATGCCCGTCTACTTCAAAAAGTGTTGTCCTCAACGCTTCAGTAGCTCTTAATGCTTCTGTATAAAATTCTTGTCCTCCCATGTGGAATCTTCAACGGGTAAGTTCTTCGACTTGATGAGATACTCTGAAATTGATCGATTTTGTAGCTGTCTGGTTCTTGTTTCTGTGACTGCTCTAGGTTCCAATATGATTTTTCCTTCCTCTTCAAGTTCTAACAATATTATTTGAATTGGAATGTTCTACAACTTTTGAATGAGAGGCCATACTTCTTTGTCCTTCTTACATTCATCCCTTGCTTCATTTATCCAATCTGGTTGGATAATAGAAATAGCACAAAACAATGCTTCCACATCCTCATCCTTTCTTGAGAGTGCATATGCAACACAATTTTTCTTCCCTTTTCTATAGATGATGTCAAAGTCATAACCCAACATATTTGTGACCCATTTTTTCTATTCTTCTAAAGATAATAGTTGTTCTAAAAAGTATTTAAGACTATCATGATCCATTTTTACCTTGAAGTGTCTTCTCATTTGGTAAGGTCACCATTTCTTAAGTGCATGTAGTATTGCCAACATTCCCTTCTCATAAATAGCTTGCCTGAGATGTAGTAGTAAAAATAACCAATCACCTACATCAAAACATTTTTCACTACGATGTTGATCTACATGTTGTTTCATTCGATTTTGCACCAAAGTGGTGTTATCCTTTAAAAGTTGGAGAACTTGTTGTTGATGCTCGATGTGATCTTTCACTGCTTGAACCATTTTCTTCTTGATATGTCCTTCTATCTTGAGAGTTTGAGGAGTGGTAATTTCTTCCAATGCCTTACAAGATATACTCGGATTCATTTCTTGATGCTCGATGTGATCTTTCACTTCTTGAACATTTTTTTTCTTGAAATGTCCTTCTATCTGGATAGTTTGAGGAGTGGTAATTCCAACCAATGCATTACAAGATATGGTTGGATTCATTTCTTCTTTCTTGATGTGATATTTCACTTCTTGAACCTTTTTCTGCTTGATATGTCCTTCTATATTGAGAGTTTGAGTGGTAATTCTTGTCAATGATTTACAAGATATGGTCGGATTCATTTCTTCTTTCTCTAGGGTTGGGTCCTAGCATATATCCTCTTATTTTGATGTTTCTTGATCCTTTTCTTCCTGCTCTTCATACTCTATGTAAAATAATTTCTTCTTAGCACACTTATGACCTTTAGTGCATTTTCTATCACAATTATAACAAAGTCCTTTTTCTCTTTTTTCTTCCAATTGTTGTGGTGTAGGCCTTGTAGGTTGTGGAAGGCTAGGAGAAGAAACACTTCCATAATTATAGTCACGAGTGGTGGGATTCCTTGTTTCCATAGTTTCACCTTCAATTTTTATTGCCAACTCGAATGCCTCCTCCAATGAATCAGGTTCCCAAAAATGAACCTCATGTTGAATTTTATCCTTTAAAGTCACTATGAAGACATCAATCCTTTGCTTTTCTGGAATATAATTTACCCTTCTATTAAATTTTTGAATGTCCTCAATGTTCTCTTCCATTGAACCCTTTTGTTTGAGATTTATCAATTAGCTAAAGAAGGAGTTTCTCTTTTTATCCTCATAATGTGCTATCATTTCCTCTATGAAAATCAATCGCATAACAAGTGGTTTACGATAACAAAGCCCTTTATACCATAAAAATTGATCCAATTCTAAATATGAAGATGCAATATGTACCCTTTTTTATATTTTCACCTCATGTAGATTGAAATATTGCTCCATCTATGGTATCCAATTTACCAGATCCTTGCCATCAAACTTCCTCATCTCAATTTTTCTTGATTTTAGGAGCTCGATCTTGAAATGATTATAACTCTATACTTTCAGATCTTTAAATTCTGAAATTGAAACCTACAGTATCCCTCTAAGTCATGTTTCTAATTCCACCAATTTGATTGAATTTAGATTCTCCAAGAAAGAGTTATGCAAAATCTCCGAAGCTGACCTGATTATATACCTTTTTAAGAAGAGCGAACTTGTATGAAGTGCCACGTGTCACCGTTTTGACATTTAGATCTGAAAGATATACATAGGAAACTACAGTCCATCATATTTCTGTAACATCATACACAATTTTAATCTGATGCCCAACACAAAAGTTATGAAAATTTTCCCTAGGTCACCTGTTTGGAATGTAATTCAGGAGTCTACAAAAAGACCAACTTCCTCAGATCATATCTCTGCAAATATTGCACAAAAGTTATGAAATTCGGACCTGAGGTTCAGTGCAATTTCATGTCAAATGGGTTTTTGTTTTCGCTTTTGAAACATTGCAGAAAAAAAAAATTATAGTGAAAATGCCACAATGATCTATTTGGAGCAACAAAACCCTAGAATCCAAAGCTCTGACACCAAATGTTATGAAACCAGCTCACAGAAAGATAGAAAAGATAGTTGGATGCCTTAGAATTTAGCCTCTTCGAGGGGGCAACCTCCTTTACATTACACAAAAGAACAATTCTTGGATGATACAAATGAAAATACCTCCTTTCTATATATATGAGTCTAAGGGGTTATAATATAATCAGAGCCGGCATAACAATAATAATGTAAGGGCACAATAATAACAATAGTGGGCATTTATGGGACACAATAGTAACAATATGGGGACTATATGGGTACAACAATATAATAAGGCGGGTGTACTAATAACAATAAAGGGTTACACTAATAGTATAGGGGCCTAACACATTCTATGTTTTTCCTTCATAGAAAGCCTAGTTTTGGTCTCTAGGGTTTGTAGGTAGTCTGGGGTGAAATGAAAAACCCTAGTGAGTATAGAAATAGATTTGAAACCCTAAAATTTCTATTTTAGGGTTTGGATATGAAAACACCTAGCTTATAATCATACACATTAGAGAAATTTTGACATCTAAAACTGGCCTCCTAAGGAATATTATGAAACAATAGTAGATATAATAAAATAAGATTAGATTACCTCATCAAGTTTTGGAGGAAAAAATAAAAAAAGAGTTTTTCAACTTGTATTTTCAACTTATATCCCTATGATTTTACTCAAATTTCGAGTGGATGCCCTCATTGGATGTATTATTTAGTTTTTCATCTAAGGAGTACCCATGTAACATACTTTTGATGGACCCTATTACATGAAAAAACGTGATTGCAATCAAGTTTTTTTCATGTATTTCACATTTTTCATGTAATAGGGCACATTGCAAGTATGCGACATGAGTACTCAGATGAAAAATTAGATTATGCATCTAATGAGTGCTCTCACTTGAAATTTGAGTAAAATCGTAGGGAGATAAGTTGAAAATGTAACTTTTTTATTTGTTTATCTTTTTACATTTTTACTCCAAAAATGGTGAATCATCCCCCATGGTTGACATCAACTTATTGAATCCTATTGGTTCTGATAAAGCTGATTTTTTTCTACATTTTTATTTTGAGGCCCATTTTTAACCTCAATCTCTCAAATGCTTGTATTTGTATATATTTTGTGGTCCTTGTCATGTAAATGTTGCAGGTACATAAATAAATGTTGATCTTATGTTATGCTTCATAGTAAGAGAAAGCTCTTTGATGAGCCCTAGTATTGCAACAAGGATGTTGCAACTACTAGGGCGACCAAATTTACTTTATCAACCCGGGGTTCATACAAACTTGGAGGTGACAATGTTATATGCACAATAGATGCAACAATCTACTCTTATCACTTTTCAGCTGGGCATAAACCATTAGGGTTTTTCAAACTAGTCTTCTATTGAATAGAAGGAGGTTGACTTGAAGGACACTGATTATTGACAATGAATGTAAATATTATCTTTAATGCAAAAAGTAAATGCTTGCCTATTTTAGGAAAATGAAAGTGTTGAATGGGAAGTGCTATGAAATGACCTAACTAAGGATTAACACACATTACTTGCAGAATAGACCTAATTAACCTTGCATACTATCATTTATATATCTAGACTAAGAAGGAATGGAAATTATCCTAACATTATTATGGCTGATGTATGCATGCACTAGCTAAATATTGCATAAAAGAGTTCTTTGATTTTCCATTTAGAAATGTAAATTCTAAACTAAACAAGCTGATATTTTGTAACGGAGGAAGGCATGGAAAATATGGTACAAAATGTCATTGAGGGTTATTGAAGTAAAGTTGAGGGCCTAACCTAGGCTCAGATAATCATTTCTATCCAAAGCAATAAAAAACATGTTGCTACATTATTTCTTGTAATTACTACAGGATGTCCTAGTTATTACACGATGTCTTGGTTTAGTACAGGAGACTTGTTGAAGGATATATGAAGATAGGGAAGGTGAAATGAAGTGCTGGGAAGATGTTTGATGGTGGGATGAGGTGTTGGGGAGGTGTACACTATCCAAGGATCAACCCAACTCATTAGGATGGTTGGATTTGCTCGAGGTGGCTATCCACAGTGGCTACAAAAGAGAAATCTGAATTAGTGGTTGGTAGGCTTTAGCAGTAGGTGGAGAAGACTTAGATGAGGTTGGTGGAATAAGTTCCTACATATAGATCAACAACTCCTGCGACAACACATATTCTTTTCAAAGCTCATGAACAACTTTATGTAAATATGGAAGAGTATGGTAGGCTGCTCCATATCCTTTGACATGCTTGTTGGATTTCATTTCCCAAAAACCTCAAGGTGTCTTCAAAGTGGGTGATGGTCTGTTCTCGTGTGGCTAGGAATCTTGGTGCAAGCTGGGCATCATTGGAGATGATGTTGTGGGTGTTAATGACAACCATTGAATTCATCTATTCTTCTTTTATGTAAAGGGGCTCCCCTTCCTCCTTTTACAATATTCTCTTCACCTCCTTAACCCTGGCCTCCTCATGACTCATCCATGATGAAATGGTCATTAGTTGTAAATCCCCCAATATTTCATTAGGGTCCCACACATTCAAATATATTAAGGCTAAGTTGTGTAGGTAAAATTCAGATATCTTGGCCTTATCTTCTAGGGTGCTCCTGTCCCATATTTAAATGAACTGCCTATAGTCTTGGAAAGGCATAGTCCCATGTTGTGCTAGTGTCATGATCTAAAATTGTAGCCATTGATCTTTGAGGTATAGTGCATATGATCTTGATGGCATCCTGCACTAAAGTGCCTCCATGGACACTAAGATAAAATATAATATATTGGAGAAACAAGCCTATGAACTAGTAAAGGATTTGTAGGAATTTCACACATATGTGCTGCAATCGAAAATCATAGTGTTTGTTCCAATGAAAATAGTCAAGGGCATCCTGGTGTAAGGAGACACTGAAGGAAAGAGGGGCAGGTGGATAGCAAAAATAAAACAATAAAAGTTAGTAATAAAGCATACCAAGCTCATTAAAGGCTAGGCACTCGCGAAAGTTTTATCTAAGTCCTATTGCCAAGCACTAAGGATAAACATTATCATAGAGAGAGGTAGACCATAGGATCACTAGAACAGTATTAAAACATCTGAGTAGAAAATATATGCCAAACACGAGGGATCACCTTGGTATAAGAACATCATTCATTACCTCTTATTCCTAAGGTGCCCATTAGGGACATCCAAATACCAAAGCCTAAGATTGCAAGCACATAAATATATCATATCTAATGGCCTACTCTACTGGAAGGACCCTGTGGGGGTATTTTTACTATGTTTGGTGGAAGAAGACACCCATAAAGTGATTGAGGAGTTTCATGAAGGAGTTTGTAGAGGGCATTACAGCTGAAAGACCACAACACACAAAATCCTCAAGGATGGATTCTACTAGCCTACGCTATTTGGGGATGTTCATTCCAGAGTCAAGATGTGCCAAAAATGCCAAGTGTTTGCTGAAACATAGAAGTTTGCTCCTCTCCCCTTGATTCCTGTGCATGTGGAGGATCGTTTTAGACAATGGGGACTAGGCTTCATAGGGGATATAAATCCAACATCCAGTGGCCAACAGAAATGGATATTAACATCCACTGACTATTTTACCAATTGGGTAGAGGCCATCCTAGCTAGAAATGCTACAGACTGAGTGATGATAAAATTCATAGAGGAGGTCATACTATCCCTCTTTGGTTGTCCTTTCAAAATAATCACTGATAATTCCTAGTTCTTCAAATCTACCAAGTTCACTAGGTTTTTCCATAAATATAATATCACCATTGGGCACTCCACTACATACTACCCTCAAGGCAATGGCTTGGCTAAGTCCTCAAACAAAGATGTGGTGAGGGTGTTGAAGAAGACCATCACTAAAAATCAAAGGAACTAGGACTCCCGATTGAAGTTTTCTCTATGGGCCAACCGAGTAATGCCTAAAAGATCCACTAGAAAATCACCTTTTGAGCTAATGTATGTCAAGGCTACTGCCTTCTCGATCCAACTAGCAATACTAGTGGCAAGGTTGCTACAAGAAGTTGAGGAAGAAACAAACACCTTGAAAGGGAGGATAAATCAGCTGGTTGAGCTTTAGGAAAAAAGAGAACAGGTGGAGGCTAAAAATACCAACAAAAGGTGAAATTTATGTTTGAAAAGAAGGCCGAGGACAGACCTCTTCAGCAAGGAGATTTAGTTCTTAGGTGGGATGTCCGATGGGAGGACAAAGGAAAACATGGAAAATTAGGTCCACTATGGTTTGGCCCCTTCAGGATTGCATAAGAGAGAGGGAAAAACACGTATATGCTTGAAAATTTGGATGGTGAAATGTTGGAACTGCCAGTAAATGGTCAGTTCCTCAAATTTTATTTTCAAAATTAGAAGTACTCGTCTCACACTCATTGTAAATATCTGGTGTGTGTATTGCAATTGTTATTTGAATTTTCATTTTATGTAAAAATTTCTAATTTCATGAAATTTATCTATTCATTAGAAGTGACTCCATTCCCAAAGGAGTATTTCGCAGTGTGTAGGTTCTCAACACCATGCTAGCAAGGCACTATCCCCAGGTGGAGCCGACCTTGTCACTCACTGCTCACTCACTTATTTTCAAATGATTAGTTTTCCAAGATGCATCAGAGAAGTGAAGTTGAATCCATTTCCTAAGACACAAAAGCTATTAGAGCTTGATTAGATCCTCTCCATTACATAGTGCCTGCAATTAGCTCTCCAATAGTATGTAGAAGTTCCAAAATGGACCTCTAGATCAAAAGATATGGCTTGTAGAAGATAAAGAGTCCTTTTACATTGAAGTGAAGGAAAATCGCTTATTAGAAGACCCCGGGCATAGCAAGTTGAGCATATTGATCATCTCACAGTCTCGCATCCCGCATGACTCCCACAATGCCTTATGGGCCATCCTTAAGAGATTGCTGGGGGGGGGGGAAGCACGTCGATAATGTTATAGCATCGGGGAAGGGCAGAGGCCGATTTACACTAAAAATCATTGAAAGACCAAGGGTAGGTAAATTCCCTTTCTCTCTCCTCTAGGGGGGGCATGTGGCATACTACTCATAGTCACGTAGCTTCACACTACCTGCAGTCCTGCATCTCGTATATCGGTGAGGTCCCAGGGCACATAATTAAGGTTATTAGCAGTTCAAAGTGCCGAAAAGCGATATCACATCCTGTAGTATTGTAGGTCCTACAGTCTCTCATGGCCCTACATCCCACATCTTGATGACCCCACAGTCCTACAGTCACAACAAACTCCAAAACCTTGTGGCGGGCCGATCTTATGATAGAGTGTGAAATCTTCATGGAGAGCTGAAAAATTCTAACAAAGAAAAGCATGGGAAAAACAAGGCCAAGCTACCCCCTTCTCCCTCCTCCACATGGCGGCATGATAAATCCTGCATCCTGCAATCTTGCAATATTGGCAGATCGGCGAGGTTTTCATTCCAAAACCATGCGGGGGGTCTATTCTGCGACACAGTGTAAAATTTCTAGGGAGGGTTGAAATTCATTAACAAAGGAAATGCATGTGGAAACAGGGTCAGGTAGGACTTTGTCTCTCTCCTCTAGGGGTCATGAGGCGGTATACGATTTCTCCTCAAAGCTGAAATGGCAGCTAATGTCATCAATGACATTGTAGTACGCATGTCGACATGGTAGATGACACGTGTCACATAATTTCAGCATTTTCAGGGGTCTCATGGGGCCATTTTCGGGTGACACATATCACCACTCAAAGGGTGACACATGGAGGTGATGACGTAACACCGTAGATTGACAATCACAGCTATTAAGGGGAAACGCTAAAGGTAAAATGCTATCAAGCACTGGGATGCAGGATTTCGATTACAATAAAGAAAAGGACCTCGGACGTGATGTTTGATACGCCATATTTCATAAAGTTTTCACATCCCGGATATTGGCTGATGTGGTGTACAGGGCTTGATATCAGTTGATGTAGTGTAAGGGGCTATCAACGATGATTCAAGTTCTAGAAGGAAAAATGCCCCTGTAGAGCTATTTGAAAGCCTTAGCACTTGAAGGGATAAGCCCTTGGTTCCATCCCCCTATCCTATGAGGAAAATTACAGCAGGGGTTATAATAAAGGGGGCCTAAGGGGAAATCAGAGCTTGCCTCTGTCATATCATTTCATTGTTAAAGGCCCACACTTGACCGATTGTTCGCTACATCATGAAATGCTTCTCTAGGTGTATAAGAGTTTCGAAAAGGATTGTGTATAGATTTAAAGGTCGTATGCGTCGGCAGTTGGGGTGTTTAATGGAGGGATGTCGCATTCAAACCACGTGTGGGGGCATTCATGAGAAAAACATTCTGCAATATGCATTGAGAGTCGATGCCAAAAGTAGCTGTAACACTACATACAAAAGATCTAGCATTCAAAACTAGGTAGATTCAGGTGTCGATTGTATCAATAGGAATTTAAAGGCAGAAACGACAAGAGTTAGATGAGCAGCATAGGAGACCATACCATGAACTAGACGTAGCCTGAAGTCGAAGTAATTACAGGGATGGGCGCATAGATATTGCATTAATGTTTCATATGTTTTATGATCTTGTGATGTGCTTTCCTTTATGAGGAAACTACTATTTTTGTGATGTTTTTTGGATAGAAAGCCTTCCCTGGTCGAGACAAAAAGTTGATCTAACAGCCAAGACTCGGCCCAGGGATATTTTGTATTGTATCATGATTAATAACGCACCCCCTCTTCTTATAAATAGGGGGTAGAAACACTGAATAAATGTTCTAAAATCTGGAAGAAAGGCTCATATTTTTGTGAGACTCTATCACTTAGTTACATAGATCTTGCAAAATATCGCAAGAGTAGTGGTGATTCCCCCTTTCAAGTATTATAGTGTGTTATTTCATGTTTACATCCAATTTGTCTGTTTTCTTCTCTGAATTCGTGTGATAATAGACGTTATAATATTTCATACTTGCCTACAGATTCATTTGTACTGAGTTGTTAATGCACATGCCTATTTGATGGGTTGAAAGTATATCTTTAAACTGCACTATATGAATCACAACATCCAGTTTCTTTTCGGTCCATTATATCTACTTGTAACTCAGATAATTGTAGAAAATATCATGGTTTCAGGATCTATGTTTTCAATATAGATTTATTGGTGCTTTGATCTCTACATTTTTTTTATCCCTTCTCTTTGACTTCTCTCATTTATTCCATAAATTTGATTAAACTGTAAGCCTTTGATGTGCTCGGCCTCCACTATTTTCTGTTATATTTATGGGAACTATGTATGTGTAGAAGTACTGAAATACCTTACCTGTATCTTTGTATGAAAGAACCAACTCGTGCCTCTTATATATGTGTATAGAACATGTGTGGTGTGTCCTCCTACCTAAGAATCATTTGAGACACACCGATGTAGATGTACCTAGGCACTGGTCTTATAAGTAATCTAAGGTTGTGTCTAGGAGAGACAACAAGGTCCATAAGAACCAATGATCTGCTTTTCCTTGTCAGTTCCATCATCATGTTTTGGCTTAGAATCAGAGCATGCATCCATCTTTGATTCAACTTTTCATGCCACCTTGAATTCCTTCTCCAATGAATAAGGTTCCCAAAGGAGAACCTCATGTTGGATGTTATCCTTTAAATTTCCTATGAAGACATTAATCCTATGCTCCTCTAGAATATCATTTACCTTGATATTAAATCTTTGGAATTCCTCAATGTGCTCCACCATTGAACCCTTTTGTGTGAGATTTATCAATTAGCTAAAAGACATATTTCTCTTTGTATCCTCATAATGTGTTACCAATTCTTCCACAAAAATTGTCCAAGTGACAATTGATTTATGAGAAAAAAGTCATCAATACCACAAAAATTAATTTTGTTCTAAATCTAAATATGCAATGCGTACCTCTTGTGTGTTTGACACATTATTTAGATCAAAGAATTGATCCATCTCTAGTATCCATGTTACTAGATCCTTGCCATCAAACTTCTTCATGTAAATATTTGGAATGTGGTGGGTATTAAACCAAACATTGGAGTCTCTAACATCATGATTAACATTTCTTGTGTTCTCATCATGATTTTAATGGAATACCTTTTTGCCATTAGGAAACATTTCTTATAGCAACTTTGTCAAACATTCCTTCAAACCTTCTATATCTACTTTTAAACCATTAATGTTGCCCCTTTTATTTATTCTTTTAAACCACCCATGTAGAATTTTATTTATTATTTTAAACCATCCATGTCCCCTTTTAAGCCATCCATGTCTCCTTTTAGTTCATCTTGGTTTCTATATTGTGAGAGCGAAATTTGATGCACTTGGTCCCACAATTTTGATATGTCATGTTTCAATTTTTCCTCTTCATGAGTAATAGTAGAGATTTATGAGGGGTTAATGGGTGTAGAATTGTTTGGTTTGAGAGAAATTTTATAACCAAATACTGATATATATGCTTCAATATTCCCTTCGAATCACATCAAACTGATTTTTCAAATAGAAGATATCTAGAATTTAAAACAACACACCTTTTTCTTGCCTTTTAGGAGCTCATTATTGAAAGTATTGTATCTCAATAATTTTGGATCTCCAAGGTCTAAAATTTTATCCTATGTTATCCCCCTGAGTCTTCTTTCCAACCACACAATTCATACCGAGATTTCATTATTCAATAAAGAGTTATTCCCAAGCTCCCACAATCAGACTGGTTCAGTAGAGAGAACTTGTAAGTGCCACGTGTCATTGTTTCCACCTTCGTCCTTGAAAATGATACATGAAAAAGTACTATCCCTGCAATTTCAGCCACATTTCATGAAATTCAAATCCGAGTTTTGGAGAGAAAGCTATGATGATTTTACCTAGGTCACCTGTTTTAGATGGAATTCTGGAGCTTGCAGAAACCCTAACTTCCTCAGATAATATCTTCGAAAATATAGCGAACCAAGATCTAAAATTTATACACAAAGTTCACTAAGATTTCTACTCCTTGTGGTTGCAATTTCATATTCTTAATCCTCATAGAAAACAAGTTATAGCGAAAATTCCAAGATGACCTCTTTGAAGAATCAAAATCCTAGAATCCAAAGCTCTGATACCGAATGTTATGCAACCAACTCACAAAATATAAGAAACAATAGATCAACAACTTATAAATTATCCTCTTCTAGGGGGAAACCTAATTTATATTACATAAATGAACAATTCTTGTATAATACAAATGATTATACCTCCTTGCTATATATAGGAGTCTAAGGGATCACAATATAATTAGAGCCTGTACATAACAATAATGATGTAAGAACACAACAATAACACCAATGGGTGTCTATGGTGCATAAAACTAACAATATGGTGGATACATGGGCCCAATAATAATAATAATAAGGGGATGCACTAACAATAACAAGAAAGGGGCTACACTAGTATTATAGAGACCTAACATATAACACTTCCAAAAAAGTAGAAAAGACAAGTTCTTTGTAATTTTTTTAAAAAATTAATATGTTTGAACTATATGTAAGTTTAACTGATATTTATTGGTTAGTTTGTGTCATGCAAATCCATAAAATGAGGAAGCTCAATAATGTAATTTTTTTTATCTAAAGGCATAAGAGCATAAAAAACTAATAGAAAAATTACAAAAAGATGAATTAAGCGAATGAAAGAATACTATTCAATATGAGTATTTAATTTATTTTATTTCCATTAATAATATACTTACGAATATTAGATAACATGTTTAAAACAATCTATTAATTCACGTATGTTTAATGTTCTATAGGGACCAGCAATAAAGGAATAAATTGTCATTCTATGAAAAAAAATTATAGAACATGTAAATGACGATGAATTGGTCCTTAGCTCATCTAGAGTGGTGTTGGAGGTTAATGAAATGGGGAAAATATTTTACAAAACCATGAGGGATATAGTGGAATGAACATATAGACGTACTTTCCACTTACAATACATAAACCAATCCAATGATTCAAAGAACCAAGTTATATTTAAACTAAATAAGTGTTTCCAAAGGAATGTCAATGGGATGTATCAGACTTGCAATAGCAAAAACATACACAAACAAAAAATAATCATTCAAAAAGTAATATTCTTAATTCTTTTTTTTTTCTAGAATTATATGTATCTGTTACTATAAAGCATTCATTTATTAATATCAATTTTGTTATATTTAGTTTTCATATATCGATATAAAAATACTTTATTACTTTTTTTTTCAAGAAGATTATGAAAATCCCACAAGATCAACAAGTTGTTAAATGAAACACGCCAGCAAGAATGTCCAAAAATGTGTACAAGGACATGGTCAAAGAAATGGACATAATTGCATCATGGGAGTAGGCATCTCAACAACAACATGCTTTAATTGTATGTAATCATTTATTTATTTTATTAGGTTCGTATAAAAAAATAATTTAGCATTAAGTATTAATTTTCGAGTATTTCTTGCAGAAAAAAAAAACTAAATGGAACTCATTCAATAGATAAAACAAGACAAAAAGAAAGAAAAAGGTTGATACCAAAGTTTGTGAGAAATTGTTAATATTTCTTTATAACAACTTAAAGTTTCATTTTTTGTATATTTTAAGTTGTTTTACAACAATCATCATTGAATGTCTTCGAATAGGTGTGAACATAAAAAGAAGAGCCATCAGAAGAATTGATTGACATTGGGTTAAATACGGGTTGTGAGTATATGTTGTCGTACAAAAAATTAATTGTGGAATTTGTAAGTATATATGTTGTTTTACTTCTTTGAGTTTATAATTAATAGAACAAAAAATCCTTCATATAAAATCTACGATTTATTATGGGGTATAAAACTTGCCGGAAACAAAGTATGGAACTACGCCAATAGAAGAGTTGTTGAAACGAGGAATGAGATTTTGTTTTGAATAAATGTGTAAAATTCAGGATTCGATTCTTATTATGGTACATTGTTTATCTATTTACATTGATATATATTATTTATTTCGACTTTCATTATTCTCATCAATGTAGATACACTCATTACACTTTATTTTTACGTTTGTAGATGGAACTTGAAGAATATTAAAAGAATTGATGCAATAAACAAAAAATTCATCCAAATAACTCAAGTCATGGAAGTATTTTGAGCACTCACAACAGTTCCAATGAATAATGATGATCTATTTGGATATTAATGTAAGTTATTTTTTTTAAATAATTGCTATTAAAAATCAGTCATTTTGTTTAATTTAATGGACATCTGTCCCAATTGAAAGATAAGGCCTTACCAATAACTATCCCATTTTGTATGACAAATAGCTTCTTATTCATATATAATAAAAATAATTTTAATTTATTCTAATGTGTTGTCTAACATCATTGTAAAAGGTTACACTATTGATTAATATATGGATGATTAAATATTATAATGAAGAGATGTGAAATATGATGATATAACAAATTAATACAGACATCATATACAAATGCACTAATGAAAATTTAAGCTATATGAATACTGCTATATAGGTCAATTTTTCGATAAATAATGGATTTAAAAAATCACAATAATTGCACTGTCATAGGTCCATGTTCCTAAAAAAGAGAAAATTGATATTGGGACATCATATGTTAATGTGCACCACTCTAAATACGATATTTTTAATAACAATATTTACAATAATAAAAAATGGTATCCCGATGCATTTGTAAAATAAAGATGCACTCGGAATATATGCATTTCATGCACCGGTGTGATTCTCCTTCAACACATCGGTACATCCTTTAACACACTAGTGTGTTAGATTACATAAAAGAATTGGTACTATAAGATTTTTGTCTCCTAGCCCAGTGCCTTTTGTGAAAATTACAGCACCATGGGTTTTTCAAAAACATAAGCACTAGCCACTATACTTTTGAAGCACAATGTTGTTTATACAACTCATCGACACTGATGAATTGTTACATATAACTACCTAACACATTGGATAAGATAAAAGCACATGGGCTACAAGATTTTTTTGTCTGCCCCGATGCCCCTCCTAAAAGTACTATCTTAGATGTTTTTTAAGACATAAGCAGTAGGGCGCTATACTTTGTAGGCACTGGTGTTGTTTTCATTCAACTCCCCAGTGGATGGTATCATATATTGTACGAGGTGATCCATTTTTATTATTAAATCACTGGTAATCTTATAGATTTAACACATCAATTCTCTAAATATTTTTATCTAGTGTCAGTGCTTTTATTCAAATTGATGGCATTGGTGATTTTATATTAGTAGCTTACTAGTGTGATGTTTCTAGTAAGTGCACCACTAAGAAAGCATCTGGTAAAACCTATGGCTGCCCATATTTTTTTAGTTGTGATGAAGTTCCATTATCAACTCTACGAAAACAACTGGTACCACAAAGTATGTTGTAGTAGTAAATTTTTTGACAATTTTTGACAATTTTATAACACTTAAAACCTCCATTATAACCTCCACTGGAAGGTATTTTCCTTGTAATGCATGCCTCAATTTCAATCTTATCCATCAATGTAATGAGTAAATAAATAATGTTGTATAATGATACACATTAAAAACGTTTAACCATCCTTTGCACTCTAGGATCTATCCTACTTAGCTAAATATGCTTTGAAGTTTGGTTTCTAGGTCATCAACAATATCAATTTGTGGCAACTCTAAGGTGTAGGAAAACAAAAAAGGATGAAATGGGAAGCACTATCAACTCAGTCATCAATGAGGACCCTCCAAAATTAAGAATATTGTAATCAAGATTTAGTTTTACAAAATATGAATTGATCTAGACTAAATAATGTTTTGACTTTGTCAAATTTTTTATTTCCTATATTGATGAAGGTTGCATGGGATATATATATATATATATATATATATATATATATATATATAAGCAAACATTAGTCTTCCAACCAAACAAACATTTTCATATGTTTTTTCAGAACAATCCATTTCTAGTAGCCTGGTTTCTATCATTGTCAGCCATAAGGCATGATTTTGATTTTGATTTTAATTATATAATAAAAAACAATTTTTCTTACCCAAAAAAATGTATTCAATAAACATAAAAATCAATCCATGAAACTCACAATCACATAATCAAACAAAAAGTTAAATCAGAGAACCCTAGCATGGGAAAACATCAACTCAAAATGGCATGTTTAACTTCTCATTATGCTAGGAAAATCACATTTTCAGAAGTGTGCAACTAAAGGTTCTTCTTATGGAACAAAAATCAATGACAACAAGGGTTAATGCTTATTTTCATCTACTTTGTTTTAGTGCATAACCAACTGCTTTTTCACATGCATTTTTTTTTTGCTAGGTTGAGCTTTGGTTGGGGCTAGTCCATTTAATGGATGGAAGAAGAACAATCAACACAGTGGGATTCTTATCACCAGGATTGTGTGAGGCTTGGTTGAGTCTGAACGACCCTTGGGATAGTTTAATTCCCCCAATATGGCTTCCATCCTCAACCCCTTCTCATGAGGATTGAATCTATGATCTAACAAGGACTAGACCGCACACAAACCAACTAGTATATGTCTTATGGAGTGTCACATGTGTTATTAATGCCAAATTCTGTTATACTAAACTAACTCTAACCAATTATCCAATTTAAAAACAAAAAACCAAGAAGCCAGAAAACCCAATTTTCAAAACCCTCATAACCTTTATTTTTCACTGTTTAATTTATTACCTTCCTTCCCTAAAATCAAAATAACCCAACAATTAATTTCCAAGGCCTAGGAAAGTGTATCTATCTAATCTTAGGTGGAACCATTGTGAACACAATGGTGGTCACCATTGTTAGGGGTTTTGCTATTGAGAATGAATTTTATCTACATGGCTACAAAGCCATCCCAACAATTAATTTCCGAAGCCTAGGAAACTATATCTATCTAATCTTAGGTGGAACCATTGTGAACACAATGCTGGTCACCATCATTAGGGGTTTCGCTATTAAGAATGAATTTCATCTACATGGTTACAAAGCCATGTCCTCCCTCTGTTCACTTTTCTATATTTATCATAAATTCTTTTTCAACTCAAAAATGAAACCGAGACTTCTTTTGAATTGATTATGCAAAATGGTTTTCGACATTGCAATCTCTATATCTCTATACCAATAGATTTATATAATACAATGTTTGCATATCTATGTTGAACTTTGCTAAATAGATATTTCTTTGTTGGAACGTAATAATTTCCAAACCCTTCTCATTCGCTAGTTTTGAGCAATACGATTTCCTTTTATGGGCTCCAAGGATGCCCATACATAGCTCATCTCGGCATTAACAAAGCCATGTCCTCCATGTGTTCACTTTTCTATGTTTATCGTATGTTTTTTTTTCAAATAAAGAAACCAATGATCATAGGTTGATTTTCATAAAATGGTTAATTACTTTGCATTCCAGTATGGTAATAGAAAATAACTACTATCAAAAATTATTTGGGGTTTAACATTCCATAAGTCACAATTATTGACTTGGGAGAAAACTACTATTAATATTAGATAGCAGTAGAGATAAGATATGTTGTTTACTACAATAGCAGAGTTGAATATTTGAATGGCCTATGATTCCAACTATTCTTTTCATATGATCTATATGAGAAAATGGAAAAAAATAGTTTCAGATTGATTCCAGTGAAGATTGGTTGTAATTGACTATATTCTTAGTATTCACATTTTCTATGAATCAAAATTGTTACATTGACACTTTGCACACAATATTTATATTTCATCATTTTCTTAGTTATAGTCTCTCTCATCTTAATAAACTGAGGTAATTAAGAAAATTTTAAATTGAATTGACCAAATTAATCTTAGACATATTTAGCATATTTAAAATTATCAAAATAAATAGATGCTCAACAAATTTTGTATGACAACACACAATTGAAACCAACCTAGATCCATGTTAACTCCGGTTCTATCAAGTGCCGAGAGGGATCAAATTTCTTGAGGTGCAAAACTTCCCTCAAGTTTTTCACTCAAAAAATAAATTTGCACCTTGAGAGATTCCGCACTTGATAGATCCGGTGTTATGATGAATCTAAACTAGTAATTTTATTGTACTCGAAAATGTATCTTTTCTAAATTTTAGTATTTAAATTATTATATAAATTTTTTTTTCTCACATTTTTATAATTTTAAAATAAAATTATTATTATTATTATTATTTTCATAAATTTTAATATTCACACTTTTAGTAAAGAAAATTTCTCATCTTATAATTTATATAATTTTAAAATAAAATTAAAATTATTATCATTTAGGTTTTTAACTAAATCTACTTTGACTTTATAATTAATTTTATCATAATAAGAAAAAGGTGTTAAAATTTTATTGGATATCATCAAATGATAAAAACTTTAGAACCTTCCTTTGTCAGCTAAATAACGAAAGATTTTGTTTAAAATAGTAACTTAAAGCAAATGACTTCTCCAAAGAATAAGACAAGTGATCAAATAAAAAAGAAGGAATATACGTGATAATCAACTGATTGATTTTCAGCCATTTTCAGGTTTTGTACGCTTCTTATGAGAATGGACATAAACTGCTCGGTAAACAAGGAATATAAACATTGGCGATTTATAGTAACCATTGTACCCATGTTTTAGTTCTAACTGGAGTTCCGATGTGGGTAGCAAAGAAAGAGTTCAGAGACGAACGACTTTGAAGTTTGTATCAGATGGTTTACAGGGAATTGACATAACGACAGTCCTTTCGTATTTCTCCGAGACTTCCAGTGAGGGGATTATTCTCAGACAATATTATGAGGGCCCTCTCGAATTGGGAGAAGAAGTAATCGTTATCTTGCGCCATTCTGTTCACATAATCTGAAGTCCGGTTGTCCGAAAGCAAGCGCTGATCGATGAGCAGCAAACCCTTATTGGCGATCAAGTTCTTGTAGTAGTTGTTGTCAAATTTCATGGGGGTCCCGGGGTCGTTTCGAGAGTATAAGACTTCAGAAGGTTCTGGAGTTGGCGTGGGGCATCTCCCTTTGAGATATTCTGCCTAGTCTGGTGTCACGATCCCGTTAATTTATACCTAAAAAAAAAAATTTTATGAACCTAACACCCAGAATTACCATGGTATATGATGCACTTGGTTCGCATGAGCATATAACTTGTAAAACATGATTTATGGTTTAATGTCTTTACACTTTATTCGATATTCATTGGGATTATATCACACCCACGTACCTAGTTTAATAAGCATTATATTTTATGTTACACCCACCCGCACCATGCTTGCGTTAGTTTCCACGTCTGGTTGGTGGTCATTAAGTCACAGTGCCACATGGTGAACGGAGGTTAAATTAACTTACCGTGCCATGGCCAGGTGGCTGCAAGCCATGTGAAGCCATGTGACCATACGCAGGGTTGTACATTCGATTTGTGTGCCATACTCCCGCCCAAACGGACGATGGAGATCATATCCTCAGATCGGATGGCACAGGATAACTTTAGGGTTTGGTTGACATATAAGTTTACCGGGTTCTTCGGTCCCGGTTCATTTGCACACAATGCATCTGCAGCTCTTCCGACAGTCTCCTCCACCATACAGCTCCGCCGCCCGCACAGGTAATCTTCTCGTCTATGGCAAATTGTTTAAGGTTTACAGTCGATTCTTGGCAACTTATCATCAGATCCTAACGTATATGTTTCATCATTATACAGTTGATAACAGTGGCGGTGCTGTGCAGGAGGGTCTGGACTCCATGGTCTCGACTATCCGAAAGAGCTTCTGGTCGACCCGCATACCATTCGGGTAAGCCATTCACTGCTATATGCATTATCATATAAGTCAGCTTGTTATGAAAGGTTGACGGTCTTCCATGACCCAAACCGAGACTGATGCACGATATTCATGTGCCTCAGGTCTATTGTTCTGATTTCAAATCCTGATGTGGTTACAGGCGGCACTCTCGACCGATTCTGTAAATCCACAGAACCCTGAGGTTAGAAGTTTGTCGGTTTACGGCCACAGGCCAACCGAGGGTTTTGGTTTGCTGGTCATGATAGTTCCCAGACGTTTATATAATAAGTTTTGTATTTAATCATCTGTACAGTACCATATTCTTTTGCTGGCTTGCCGTTATCATGAGTCAGGGTTTACCCGACCTGTAACGCCCGCTCATACTTTGTTACAGTTTAACATTATTAACTTTTGTCTTACCTTACGGCCTATTATAGCATTGGTTGTATTGTGATTCGGTTTGTGACATTTCTGTCATCTCAAGTATATCTATGGTTCTGTTCAGTCATTCATCGACTTCTTGAGTGAAGTTAATATATTTATGCGTATTTTTTTCCCAATCTGGTGATACTGTATTTATTTGTTCTCGGTGCTCATGAATATTATATCGTGTGTTCATCTGCTGCGGTTTCAGGGTTACGGCTTGCTTCTGGAGCAATGGAAGCAAGTCCAGCCCTTACCGCCTATATACAATGGATTGCATGAGGGTTTTTACTCCAGTTTTTGGTATTAAGAAATGCATCTTATTCAGTTATTTATGTTCATAGCCGGCGTACAGCATTCTCACCTCGTTTGCTCGGCATACCATGTCATTTACGGTTTAATGTCAGATTAAGGTTTATTTAAGAGTTTACTCTTCACTACTACACCTAGGGTGTTCTTTATCAATTCAGCTACACGGCTTCATTGTTTATTGGAGACCTGGCTCTTATTACAGTGTTCTTTACCGTCTTTCTTATTACCTGTTAAATCTCAGTGTTGAACAAGGTCTCACGTTGTAGGTCAATAAGCGTTTGTAAATATATATATACTGTTTCGTATTTACTTGAGTATAAATTATATCTTGCTGGTTTTAAAAACGCTCTCTATATTTGGTTCCTGCCGTGTAATACTTCACCTCTGTTATAACTTATCTTTCCGTATCTAAACCTGTACATGATCGATAGGAATGAGGTTTAATCTGTTAGCCGTATATTTGTTTACTCACTCTCTGTCTCAGGAATATTAGCTTATATAACTGGGTCTTTGATATCTCAGTAAAAAAATATCAGCTAACATATATATATATATTTATAAACACGGCTTTCAGTTTATCACCGAGGAATAACACAGTCGGCTATTTATAGAATACCATACTATAGATATATCTGTATTTCCTTAACTTAATAAAGAAAACACAAATACTTGCATTTGCATAACTTTATTTCCTGACTTAGAATAAAGAATCCAGACTACTATATCCTGCATGCTATCATTACCTGATTCTTAAGTAAATCTATCTAATGATGCATACCTGGTAATCTGCTACTGTCGCTCTTACTGTAAGGTTCACCTGCAATAATCTAGCTCTTAACCTCCCAACCTTGAGAATCCACTGCACTGGATCTCCCCTCCGAGCTATCTTGTAGGCTCGCAGCCTTCCCCAAGACTCAAGCACCACTGTGCTGGGTCATCTGATCACAACCAGACTTAACCCACTTTTCACACTCTGCTCTCTCTCCTGGAATCTTACTCTGCCTGTTCATCAACAGCCCAGAGGTTTTTCCTTCCAACCCTCTTCAGGGTGAGAGGCAGTTGTCTCTCTTTTTCAGTTACTTAACTGATTAATTTCTTTTAATAGAAAAGCCTCTTTTTGGAGGCTGCCAGCATTTCATTCAACACATGTGTAAAATAGTTCATTATATTTTCTTTAAACAAATAATAATGTCTTTTAATAACAAGTTGTCACCCAAATTGTTTTTACCACAGCAATTACCGGAAATTACAAGTTACCAGGGTTATTACATCTTCCCCCCCTAGGATTGGACGTCGTCCCGATGTCCATTCTCATTAAATAAATTTGGATAGGCTTTTCTGAAAAGCTCCTCGTCTTCCCACGTAGCCTCCTCAGGGCCATAATGCTGCCACAGCACCTTAATTTGGGTAATAGCCCGTTTCCGCAGCTGCACTTCTCTCCGGTCGAGAATGCTCTGTGGTTCGACTAGGACCCCGCCTTCCGGTTCGACCTGCAAACAACCAGCACTTAATCAATTTCCCATTAAGTATAGTTGTATAATTAAACCCAATCGGATCAATTCTTACCCGTACATCTTGCCATTGAATAACATGTCTAGGGTCATACACATATTTCTTTAGGACAGAAACATGAAACACATTGTGAATCTTAATGTGGCTGGGTAAAGCAAGTTGGTAGGCCACCGGCCCCACTCTAGCGAGAATCTGAAATGGTCCAAAATATCGGGGAGCCAGTTTGGCGCACCCGCTCCACTGCAGTGTGCTCCTTCTAGTTTGAATCCTTACAAACACATGGTCACCCACTTTATATTCTGCAAATCTTCTTTTCCTGTCTGCGAAACTTTTCTGTCTGTCTTGTGCAGTCTTTAAATTTGCTCGCACTCTCTTTACCATATCTTCCATGTCTCTTAACATTTCTGGACCCAAACTCAATTTATCCTCTAACCCACTCCAACTTGAGGGTGTGCGGCACTTTCGCCCATACAAAACCTCAAAGGGACTTAACTGGGTGGAGGTATGATACCCATTATTATAGGCAAATTCAACCAGATGCAAATACTCCTCCCACTGATTAGGCTTGAGCATCACATTTGCCCTCAGCATATCTTCCAATACCTGATTGACACGTTCCGTTTGACCATCGGTTTGTGGGTGATAAGCTGTACTAAAATTCAGCTGGGTGCCCAACTCAGCAAACAATGTTTTCCAGAAAGTGGAAGTGAACTTCACATCACGGTCCGATACGATTACCTTTGGCATTCCATGCAAGCGGAACACATTCTGCATAAAGAGATGCGCAATTTGTACCGCCTTGTAAGTAGACTGTACGGGTATAAAGTGTGCTGCTTTACTTAGTTTATCAACTACGACCATAATAGAATCATTACCCTTCTTTGTCCGTGGTAAACCGGTTATAAAATCCATGGAAATGGTTTCCCATTTCCATTCCGGAATAGGCAAAGGCTGTAACAGTCCCGCTGGGTGTTGGTGTTCAGCCTTAATTTGCTGGCATTCCAAACACTTTGCCAAATATTCCACCACTTGCCTCTTCATCCCAGGCCAGTAATACTCTTTTTTGAGTGCCATAACCATCTTTTGGTATCCTGGATGACCGGCATAATGGCTGATGTGGAATTCATCTAAGATCAGTTTCTTAAGGTCACCGGAGTCAGGTACATACATTTTCCCATTGAAATACAGCAATCCAGTGTTATCCAATGTGTACCCTTGCTGTAACTTTCCATGATCAGATTGCTGTACCTGCACTTTTAAATGCTGATATTCTGAGTCGTTGTGTGCTGTTGTTTTTATTTGTTCAACCAGCGAACTCCGCCACCGGCTGGCTGAAAGTTCACATAAGCAATGAACTTTTCGACTTAAGGCATCTGCTACCCGATTTTCTTTGCCCTTTAAATGTTTTATTTCGAAGTCAAACCCACTTAGAAAATCTGCCCAACGGCCTTGTCTCGCATTCAAAGTGGGTTGACTGAAATAATGCGTTAGGCTATGATGATCGGTTAACAGCAGAAATTTCTTTCCGAGAAGGTAACGTCGCCACATCTTAAGTGCATGAATTACAGCAGTTAATTCTAAATCGTAAGCAGAGTATCTCTGCTCATGTTCTTTTAATTTCCTAGATTCATATGCTATTACCTTCCCTTCCTGCATTAATACTCCCCCCACGCCCTCTTTGCTTGCATCAGTGCACACCACGTAATCCTTATTAGGATCCGCGATTCTTAAGATGGGTGCGGTGGTGAGTAGGTGTTTCAAACGATCAAAACTCTGCTGACACTCTGCTGTCCACTTAAATGCCCTTCCTTTCTTTTGCAATGAGGTAATAGGGTAGGCTATTCTTGAAAAGCCTTCCACAAATCTCCTGTAATAGCCAGCTAACCCCATGAAGGACCTGATGTCCGCAACATCCTTGGGTGTAGGCCATTCCATAATAGATTTTATCTTCTCGGGGTCAACCGCAATTCCCTCATTTGTAATCACATGACCCAAATACTGAATTTCCTCTTTAAAGAAATCACATTTGCTAAATTTAGCATAAAGCTGATGCTCCCGAAGAGTTTGCAACACCAATCTAAGGTGCTCCTCATGTTCCTGCTGGGAACGAGAATATATCAATATGTCATCAATGAATATCAGTACAAACTTGTCCAAAAACTGGTGAAACACGCTATTCATCATGCACATAAAAGTGGCAGGTGCATTGGTTAAACCAAAAGGAAGCACTACAAATTCGTAGTGCCCGTAGCGTGTTCGGAAAGCAGTTTTGGCAATGTCCTCATCCTTGATCCTGATCTGATGATAACCAGATCGCAGATCAATTTTGGAGAACACCTTTGCCCCTTTCACCTGATCAAAAAGTTCATCTATTCTGGGTAGAGGGTACTTGTTTTTTACCGTGAGCTTATTCAGCTGTCGGTAATCTATGCACATGCGAAGGGTCCCATCCTTCTTCTTCACGAACAATACTGGAGCTCCCCAGGGTGACACACTAGGTCGAATGTACTGCTTATCCAGCAGTTCCTGGAGCTGCATCTTCAATTCTGTTAACTCTGGTATGCTCATCCGGTATGGTGCCCTCGATACTGGAGCTGCCCCTGGTATTAACTCTATAGTGAAATCTATGTCTCTTCTTGGAGGCAGACCCGGTATCTCTTCAGGAAAGACATCTGTAAACTCCTGCACCACTGGTATGTCATTTAATGCAGACATCTTATCTTTCTGATTCGCATAGCCAACCTGTATGGCATAGATTTGACATTTCTTTCTAATACACTTAGCTAGCTGTGTTGCAGTTATAGGTCGAATCTGAACAGGACGTTTAATTCCCTGCAACTCCTGCTGCTGTTCCAAATCATCCTTGTAGTATATGGTCTTGGTTTTACAATTCACCAACGACCAGTGCTTCTCCAGCCAGTCCATACCAATAAGAATGTCATAGGAGCCTAACGGAAGTACATTCAAATCTGCCTTTACGGGTTGTCCAGCTATACTAAAAGAACAGTTATTAACTTTAGCTAAAACCCGCCTTTTGGCTCCCGTAGCTAACTGGACCAACCATGGGTTTTTAAACTTTTCTGATGGTAGCTTACAGTGTTCCACTACTTTTGGACTAACGTAACTTAACGTAGCCCCTGGATCAATAAGTACAGCTACAGAAAGGTTTGAGATCTTACCTTCGAATTCCACCATGGAAGGTTGATATTCCGCTTGCCGGTCCTCTAATGCTGCATTGATCCTTGGCACACTGCGCGCCACGTCCCCTACAGTGGAAGCTTCATGGACTTGAGATATCTGATCAGTTCTTTTACGCTGCGGACAGTTCCTAGCATAGTGTGGTCCCTCACATACCCAGCATTGAACTGGAGGTCTGGTTCCTTCAACCTCCGATTTAGCAGGGGGTTCACTAATCCTGCTCTCGCTTGGCTTAGGCCGGAAAGTTCCCTTATTCGTGCTTCTGTTAAACTGTCCTTTTCCAGCCCCTTTGCCACCATTTCCGTGGCTGCCTTTGTTGTTTCCAGCATTTCTGCTACCTTTTTTCTCATTCCATTTCCTGCTTGGAATTTCTCCCTTTTGTTTGTTCTGCTGGTAGCAAATTCTGGCCTTCCTAATTGCCTCATCCATAGTTCGGGGGTTGTCAAACTCAATTCGTTCTCTGATATAGGCTGGCAAACTACTCACAAACCTCTGCACCTTGGCCTTCTCCTCTTTTATGTAGGGTACATAACGCAGTAGAGAGGTAAAGCGATTTATGAATTCATCCATGGATTGTTGTCCTAGTCGTAAATCATGGAATTCTCGCGCCTTCTCATCATAAAAGCGCTCAGTTAAATACCTCTCCTTGAAATATTTCTGAAACTTTTCCCAGGTTATGCCTTGCTCACTTACTCCCTTCACAATTTTAATCTCTTCCCACCACAAGGTGGCTTTGCCTTGCAACTGGAATATAGCCAACCGTGCCTTCAGATTTTGATCATATTCATACAGCTGAAAATATTTATTAATATTAATCAGCCATGCTTCTGCTGCTTCCTCCTGTTCTCCATCGAAAAGTGGGGGTTTGATTTTTCGAAATTCCCCCTGTAATTCTGTTTTCTGTCTCTTGGTAGCCTGCTGCTCTTGCACGTTGTCAGAATGGTCTTCACGCTCTTCTGAAAGTTCAGGAGCATAATTCCGCTCCTCAGTGCCCCTTTGTTGTTCTGCACTAGGACTGGGTAAGGGTGGATTTTGTTTTTCTGACAGGCTCTTCAATATTCTTTCTTGTTCCATGGTTAATCGTGCATTGTCTTCTCGCAAGCGTGCCATTTCACCCTTCAGTTCTTGAACTGTTTGAAGTATTGCCTGATTAGTACTGCGTGTCTCAGCACCAAGCTGAACCCACAGTCCTGTGTTATCTGGTGGGATGCCGCCAGCTCCCGGCATTTCCTCCATCTTACTGTATAACTGTCAGCTGTTGAATGTCTCAATATATTCCTGGTGTACACAAAAAACATGATTAATGACATTGTACTGTATACATGTATAAGATAATTGTTCTTTCTGTTCCCATTGCTGTTCCAGAGGTCTCAGTTTTGGAACTTGGGCTCTGATACCACATTGTCACGATCCCGTTAATTTATACCTAAAAAAAAAAATTTTATGAACCTAACACCCAGAATTACCATGGTATATGATGCACTTGGTTCGCATGAGCATATAACTTGTAAAACATGATTTATGGTTTAATGTCTTTACACTTTATTCGATATTCATTGGGATTATATCACACCCACGTACCTAGTTTAATAAGCATTATATTTTATGTTACACCCACCCGCACCATGCTTGCGTTAGTTTCCACGTCTGGTTGGTGGTCATTAAGTCACAGTGCCACATGGTGAACGGAGGTTAAATTAACTTACCGTGCCATGGCCAGGTGGCTGCAAGCCATGTGAAGCCATGTGACCATACGCAGGGTTGTACATTCGATTTGTGTGCCATACTCCCGCCCAAACGGACGATGGAGATCATATCCTCAGATCGGATGGCACAGGATAACTTTAGGGTTTGGTTGACATATAAGTTTACCGGGTTCTTTGGTCCCGGTTCATTTGCACACAATGCATCTGCAGCTCTTCCGACAGTCTCCTCCACCATACAGCTCCGCCGCCCGCACAGGTAATCTTCTCGTCTATGGCGAATTGTTTAAGGTTTACAGTCGATTCTTGGCAACTTATCATCAGATCCTAACGTATATGTTTCATCATTATACAGTTGATAACAGTGGCGGTGCTGTGCAGGAGGGTCTGGACTCCATGGTCTCGACTATCCGAAAGAGCTTCTGGTCGACCCGCATACCATTCGGGTAAGCCATTCACTGCTATATGCATTATCATATAAGTCAGCTTGTTATGAAAGGTTGACGGTCTTCCATGACCCAAACCGAGACTGATGCACGATATTCATGTGCCTCAGGTCTATTGTTCTGATTTCAAATCCTGATGTGGTTACAGGCGGCACTCTCGACCGATTCTGTAAATCCACAGAACCCTGAGGTTAGAAGTTTGTCGGTTTACGACCACAGGCCAACCGAGGGTTTTGGTTTGCTGGTCATGATAGTTCCCAGACGTTTATATAATAAGTTTTGTATTTAATCATCTGTACAGTACCATATTCTTTTGCTGGCTTGCCGTTATCATGAGTCAGGGTTTACCCGACCTGTAACGCTCGCTCATACTTTGTTACAGTTTAACATTATTAACTTTTGTCTTACCTTACGGCCTATTATAGCATTGGTTGTATTGTGATTCGGTTTGTGACATTTTTGTCATCTCAAGTATATCTATGGTTCTGTTCAGTCATTCATCGACTTCTTGAGTGAAGTTAATATATTTATGCGTATTTTTTTCCCAATCTGGTGATACTGTATTTATTTGTTCTCGGTGCTCATGAATATTATATCGTGTGTTCATCTGCTGCGGTTTCAGGGTTACGGCTTGCTTCTGGAGCAATGGAAGCAAGTCCAGCCCTTACCGCCTATATACAATGGATTGCATGAGGGTTTTTACTCCAGTTTTTGGTATTAAGAAATGCATCTTATTCAGTTATTTATGTTCATAGCCGGCGTACAGCATTCTCACCTCGTTTGCTCGGCATACCATGTCATTTACGGTTTAATGTCAGATTAAGGTTTATTTAAGAGTTTACTCTTCACTACTACACCTAGGGTGTTCTTTATCAATTCAGCTACACGGCTTCATTGTTTATTGGAGACCTGGCTCTTATTACAGTGTTCTTTACCGTCTTTCTTATTACCTGTTAAATCTCAGTGTTGAACAAGGTCTCACGTTGTAGGTCAATAAGCGTTTGTAAATATATATATACTGTTTCGTATTTACTTGAGTATAAATTATATCTTGCTGGTTTTAAAAACGCTCTCTATATTTGGTTCCTGCCGTGTAATACTTCACCTCTGTTATAACTTATCTTTCCGTATCTAAACCTGTACATGATCGATAGGAATGAGGTTTAATCTGTTAGCCATATATTTGTTTACTCACTCTCTGTCTCAGGAATATTAGCTTATATAACTGGGTCTTTGATATCTCAGTAAAAAAATATCAGCTAACATATATATATATATTTATAAACACGGCTTTCAGTTTATCACCGAGGAATAACACAGTCGGCTATTTATAGAATACCATACTATAGATATATCTGTATTTCCTTAACTTAATAAAGAAAACACAAATACTTGCATTTGCATAACTTTATTTCCTGACTTAGAATAAAGAATCCAGACTACTATATCCTGCATGCTATCATTACCTGATTCTTAAGTAAATCTATCTAATGATGCATACCTGGTAATCTGCTACTGTCGCTCTTACTGTAAGGTTCACCTGCAATAATCTAGCTCTTAACCTCCCAACCTTGAGAATCCACTGCACTGGATCTCCCCTCCGAGCTATCTTGTAGGCTCGCAGCCTTCCCCAAGACTCAAGCACCACTGTGCTGGGTCATCTGATCACAACCAGACTTAACCCACTTTTCACACTCTGCTCTCTCTCCTGGAATCTTACTCTGCCTGTTCATCAACAGCCCAGAGGTTTTTCCTTCCAACCCTCTTCAGGGTGAGAGGCAGTTGTCCCTCTTTTTCAGTTACTTAACTGATTAATTTCTTTTAATAGAAAAGCCTCTTTTTGGAGGCTGCCAGCATTTCATTCAACACATGTGTAAAATAGTTCATTATATTTTCTTTAAACAAATAATAATGTCTTTTAATAACAAGTTGTCACCCAAATTGTTTTTACCACAGCAATTACCGGAAATTACAAGTTACCAGGGTTATTACATCTGGATCAATAGATGGATCAACCGTTAGGTAAAGCCTGTTCACTAAATTCGCACAGTGCGTCCTGCCAACGGTGTGAGCTCCTGCACCATATAATGGTCGCATTAATACCATTCATGCCATATTAGTTATTACTAGAATATATATACTGCGTCTAGCTATATGCTAAAATTTTATAGAAAATCAAATTTTTTATATATTTTATTTTTCTTAAAACCAGCATAGATTTATCTTAAATACTTATTTAACATGAGTTTAGAGATCTAATTTCTTCACTTGTAAATATTTATATGAGCTCACATTAATGAAATGTTTTATATAGTTATTTAATTTTTAGATTTTTTTTGTAAATTTTATTTTGATTCACATGAACAAAATTTTAATTTTATCCTTAGTTACACATAATTTTATTTCAAATTAATTATTAATAATTAAAAAAAAAATAGAGGAGTAGTAGTCATTCCCATTTTATTTTAGAGATGTTTTATTTGTCAATAGTATTTATTTTAAAGATTTTATATTTGTTAATAGTTTTTGTTATAGTATTATAGGGCAAAATTATGGTTTTGTATTCCTTGTTTTTAAATGGAAAATCTTACTTGATATCTTAAAACCTAGGATAAAAACAAAATCTCACATATTAGACATATTTTCAAGCTTAACTAAATCTAATTTTAACATTAAAATTAAAATTAAAAGACAAAACAGTTGAAATAATTAATATTATTTTGTATTAATGGAGAAATGGTTACACAAGTTGTAACGTATCTCCTTAGTTTAAGATTTATTCCTAGAGTTTAGGAGTTTGGTTGCAACTTCCTGATCTCTAGTAATGTACTTAATAATTTAATTGCTCATTTGATGTAAGTAGAGTGTACAAAGAGAGTTCTCTTTGTTTGAGTACAGTCTCGAAGTGCAGTACTCACCTGTGAGCTGTAACTCATTTTCAATTCAAATATGATTTTTATCTTGGTATCAGGGCGCAGAGTAGGGATAGCCTTAATTTTTTTTTTTTTAGGATGCATCATTGATTACAGAACTATAGTGGTAGTGGAGTGTATAGAAGCATTCGTAAGATCAGGTGGACTGTAGTAACACTTGGAGCACAGGTCTCATATGACTGATCATCTCTCAGCACAAGAAAGTGTTGGCACGGTTTAGTCGCGAACAGTCGCGCCATTTTTGAGTGGAAGAAAGAGCTCGCGTGGTTTATTGAGGAACAGTCGCGCCATTTGGTGCGGTATTGAGAGCTATAGTCGCGCCAGTGCGCCAGAAAGTCATATCGGCGTGGAAAATCAAGGATTAAGCGTGCCAATTTCGCAAGACGCATCGATTTTGTTTCTGGCATGAGTATTTCGCTGTCGTGGAGCGCCAACCTCTTTCTCTTTGGAAAATCTGCAATTTTTGCAGATCGACCTTACATGGTGGTGGCACTTTGAATTTCCAGATCTGCTCGGTGGCAGCAGATCGGAGTAGCCCGGTGGTGGCACATTGAAGTTCTTGATCTACTCGGTGGCAGCAGATCGGACTTGCCCGGTGGTGGCGTATTGGAGTTCCTGATCTGTTCGGTGGCAGCAGATCTGACTTGCCCAGTGGTGGCGCATTGGAGTTCCTGATCTGTTTGGTGGTAGCAGATCGGACTTACCTGGTGGTGGCGCATTGGAGTTCCTGATCTGTTCGGTGGCAGCAAATCAGATTTGCCCAGTGGTGGCGCATTGGAGTTCCTGATCTGTTTGGTGGCAGCAAATGGGTCTTGCCCGGTGGTGGCTCATTGAAGACTGATTCATCAAAGGATCAGAAATTTATCAGTCCAATATGAATAACAGTGATGAGTACTCTCTTAAGCCAGAAAATACGTGATCTATTATCACGCCAGTAGATTATTTTCTCAGGGAGCAACGGTTGCTGTTAATTTTGATAGGAATTGCCATTGCATCGACTTTCTTTATCCTTCAGCGTGGTTTTTTGGCTTCTAATGTTAATGAAAATGGAAGGTTTGTGCCCAACAAACCTCATCGGGTTGTTTATGAGACGTTTATTTCTCGGTGTGCTCAGTATCATTCAGGTTCAATGGTGAATTCAGGGGCTAAAGTGCTCCTAGGTTTGAAGAGAAAGTCCCTGCGAGTTGTCGTGATGGGTGGAGCTGACAGGCTCATGACAAGAGGCGACAGTGTTATTGTTGTTGACAATTTCTTCACAGGAAGGAAGGAGAATGTTTTGCATCATTTTGGCAATCCGAGGTTTGAACATGATGTTGTGAAACCCTTATTGTTGGAGGTTGATGATGAGGGTAAGAGAACAGCCGAAACTCTGACTATGGGAGCAAATGTTGAGGTTCGGAGTGCTCGAATTTTTAATCCACGAATGTGCCGTGATGATGGTCGGGTTGTAAATAATTTTGTTGCTCAGGCTTTGCGCAAGGAGCTTCTGACAGTCTTTGGAAATGGGAAACAAACACGGAGCTTCCAGTTCGTTTCTGATCAAGTTGAAGGCCTTATGAGACTTATGGAGGGCGAACATGTTGGTCCTTTCAATCTTGGGAATCCTGGGGAATTTACAATGTTAGAACTAGAATAGATTGAAGAAGGAAATGATGACTCTTATAGTGATTGGCACATTCCATTGCTAATGGAAGAAAACAGTGAGGAAGATGAAGAGCAGGAGCAGAAACAAGAAGAAGAAGTAACATGAAATGTAATCAATAATGCAAGCCCAGAAAAGGTTGAAAGAGACAAATTAGAGGTAAGAACCCTACCAAGGAGATGAAGTAGGAATACTCGATTGAAAGACTATGCACTAATGTCAAAGTTTTTAAACATTGTAGAACCTGCAAATAATGAGGAAGCAAGTAAATCTGATGGATGGAGGGCTACAATGTATGAGGAAATAGAATTAATAAATAGAAACCATACTTGCGATTTGGTTGAATTAACTAAAGGTAAAACCCCCATAGGATGCAAATGGCTGTATAAACTAAAAATAAATGCAAATGGGAGAATAGAGAAACTTAAAGCTAGACTGGTAGCAAAGGGTTACTCACAGCAAGAGGGAATAGATTTCAATGACACCTTTGCTCTTGTAGCCAAATTAAACACCATTAGAATGCTAATTTCCTTAGCAAGAAAACACAAATGGCAGCTACACCAGCTAGATGTTAAGTCTGCATTTCTAAATGGTGACTTGAAGAAAGAAATTTTTTAGTACAGCCTGAAGGTTTTTTGAAAAAGGGGCAGGAACATCTTGTGTGTAAATTGAAAAAGGTACTTTGTGGTTTAAAACAGACACCTAGGTTGTGGTATGAGAAAATTGACTCATTTTTTGTACAGCATGGCTTCCATAGGAGCTGGAATGATCCAAATCTGTATACCAAGTTTAATAAACAGAGGCAAATTAGTTTGATTTCTTTGTATGTAAACGATATGATTGTAACAAGGAATGCTAACAATTTGATCAAAGAAATCAGATGTCGCAAGTGTATGAGATGGGTATACCAAGTTTAATAAACAGAGGCAAATTAGTTTGATTTCTTTGCATGTAGATGATATGATTGTAACAGGGAATGCTAACAATCTGATCAAAGAAATCAGATGTCACAAGTGTATGAGATGGAAAGACTCTGGACAAACCTTTCTTACTCAAGGGACGTATGCCAGAAGCTTGCTCGAAAGGTTTAGAATGGTTATTCTAGCAGGTTTTTCATATTCCGATTGGGCATGTAACTTGGATGATCGAAGATCTATCACAGGTTACGCATTCAACATTGGATCTGGGGTCATAGCATGGAGTAGCAAAATGTAGCACACTGTAGCTCTATCTTCATGTGAAGCTGAGTGCCAAGCATTGTGTCCAGCCACATGTGAAGCTATCTGATTGAGAAGACTTCTCAATGATGCAGGAGAAGAGCAGAAAGAATCAACTATTATCAAAACCGACAACCAGAGTACCATCAAGCTTGCATACAATCCAGTCTTCCATAAAAATACCAAGCATATCAATACTCAAGTTCATTTTGTTCGAGAGAAACAACAGTCAAAAGAGATATGTGTTGAATATTGTAAAACTTGTGATAACATGGCTGATATTTCTACTAAGCCTCCTCGGCTTGTAAAGTTTGAATTGTTTAGAAGGATGCTAGGAGTTCTAGGATAATCCTTTCTCCATTAAGGGGGGGAGTTGAAAATAATTAATATTATTTTGTATTAATGGAGAAATGGTCACACAAGTTGTAACATATCTCCTTAGTTTAGGATTTGTTCGTAGAGTTTAGGAGTTTGGTTGCAACTTCCTGATCTCTATTAAAGTACTTAATAATGTAATTGCTCATTTGATGTAAGCAAAATGTACAGAGAGAGTTCTCTTTGTTTGAGTACAATCTCCAGGTGCAGTACTCACCTTTGAGTTGTAACTCCTTCTTTTTAATTCAAATATGATTTTTATCTAAAACAAATACCACATTACCATTAAACACATTTGAGATGGATACTAACTCAGTGTCTAATAACAAAGCTTTCTTAGATAATATTTCAGTTAAGGTATTATTTTCCATAGACACTCGTTGACATAACTTGTTTTTTTAATAATCAATATAATTAAAAAAATAAAAATAACATAAATTTTAATCATTTATTTATATATTCTTTGCAATTTATAAATATTAGAGTCTTTCTCTAACTTTTATTATGTACAATATTATTATTAGATCCCTTAATATAGGTGATATATGTATATAACTTTTTATTTCTAATTAGTAACCTTTTATTCATCTATACTCTATAACTTAACCATAGGTATATATTTTATCTCTTTAGATTAAAACATTAAAATAAATAGAGTTATAAGCTTTGATTGACCTTATTCATCGAAATATTAATTAAGATTTTTATAAAACTTGTTTTAAAATAAATATAGATTATTTTTTAATTATTAAAATTAGCATTATTCTTAATAGTTAGTTCTTTTTTTTATTACAGTGGAATTGGAAACAGGGCACACCCTTGCGACTCGCATTACGCGGGGTCAATTCTGTCAATTTTGACCACTAATAACCACTCGGAGCTGCACGCGCCCCTCTATACAGCTCCCGGTAAGTCCGGGGAATTTGAACTCATGACCTTCAGTATGGAGCCTGCTTTTCTAACAAACTTCACCACGTTGTGATTACCAGCTGGCCTACCCCGTGGGACTTTAATAGCTAGTTTCTAAATAAACATATAATATTTTAATTATTTTACATTTATTTTTAATAATTTTTTATTTTATTTTTTGTAATTACTAGTTTTAACCAAATATATTTTATAATTTTAATAAACAACTCTCCACTTCTAACAATTAATAAGATGGTGCTAGCCCCAAGGGTTCGATTATGCAGGAAGACCTTAATTATTTTACATTTATTTTTAATAATTTTTTATTTTATTTTTTTGTAACTACTAATTTTAACCAAATATATTTTATTATTTTAATAAACAACTCTCCACTTCTAACAATTAATAAGATGGTTCTAGCCCCAAGGGTTCAAGTCCTTGGGGTTAGATCTTGCTAGTAGGCCGAGGGGCGACTAGCCCAGATTTTTAGGCCGAGAGGTGATTAACCCAGATTTTTCCGGAGACGTAGCGACCACTCACTCACTCACTCACTCACTCACTCACTTGTTCGTGAACCACACTACAAAAAAAAAAAAAAAATGATAGTGCTTGCTTTGTTACCTTGTCACGAAGATGGACCACATTAATTGGTTCTAAAAGTCAACAAAATTTTGATTATGTAATTAATCCCAAAAACATCTATCTAAATTAAAGATCACAAACATCTTAAATCTTACATTCTGTAATATTAACAATTTCTATATATATTTAATAATTATCATTATTAATAATTAAATTAAAATTTTAAAAACTCTATTTCAAAATAAAAATGATTAAAACTTAAATAATATAAAAATATATCCAACCTAAAAGTTCTACAGTCCCTTCTGCATCGATTCCTATGGATTCGAAGCGATCAAAGACCGTGTCGATCGTGTCGTTATGTAGCGGCATGTATTTCTCAGTCACTGCTGCGCTGCTTTGTAGACTATCTCTCCTACCCGTTTTCAGAGCGATGCGTGGTTCTCCCAACTGTATCGTCCAATCATAACATAAAATTATACGATTAATGTGCATTCCCAGTCAATTAAAAAATTCATGGTTGGGTTTTAGCTTAACAGCGTCAACTAATTTAATTTGAGCGTAGATTTTGGGATTTCAGATTCCGAAATATTTCCAGAATCAACCAGACACGATGGCTAAATAAATCTGCCTCAAGAAAACAATATTTTTAGAATCTACCATAGAGATAGAGATAATTATTTATAAATATATTTCGAAGATGGTTCTCAGAAAACAATATTCCCAGAATTTACCGTAGAGATAAAAATAATCCTGACTAACCGAGAAACAATTTCATCCAATTAAAAAACAATATTCCGAGAATCCAATTAAAAATAAAGATAATCATCTCCTAATTGAAATCTACCATCTATTAATTAAAATCTCTGACAAAATTCAGCTTCTCACCATGACGGTTCCTTCCCTCGCAGCGAGAGCAATAATGTCAGCACAGGAGACCACTCCTGGACATTCTTCCTCTACAACATTCTTGATGGTGTTCAGGTACTTAAAATTGCGCATGCCAAAGTTTCTTTCAGATTCTTGCTCCGACACCATATCTCGTGTGGTTTCTAACAAAATGGAGGCATCGCAGGATTATAAAACATCAACAACACCTCAATTGTCTCAGATAAGTGGCGCAGAGTATCCTGATTTATGAAATTCCTGGAGGTAGCTACATGCTTATATAATCAGCTGAAATGAAACCTAGGTAGAAGAGTTTAAACAATACTGTTCCTACCTTCACCATGCAATCGTGGAATATTGTTCTGAGCCAGGAAACAGCAGTGTTGCCATGCTTACGATAGAGTTTTTCGACTTGGTCTCTGATAATATCCTCGGCGCTGGAGCACACCGTTTGGTAATAACCTTACATCAATTCCGCTTGCTGAGCAGTACACGTAATCCCTGCTGTCCAGGCTAACCAGATGGAGATGGCTAATAACTCAAGTCTCGCCATGGCACTCTTCACCAATCCCTTCAGTTAGGTAAGTAAATGTGCACTACGCTGCAGCACTCAGCCTAACAGTACCCATGATAAGCTATTTTTCAAGGCTGCCATCTACCGACTTTGATATTAAATAGTAAAAAGTATTCAAGCAATCCCAATATCAAGTGGGTCGTGGGGTTTCAAACTAAATGCGCACTAAAGTTCTCTGTGCAGAAATAACATCATCTATTTAACTGAGCTTATTCTTTTCATAAAAATGGACAGTTAGTTGAATTTAATTAAAATATTAGTTGTTATTTAGTTGAACTTAATTTAAGTATAGATTCAGAAATATTTTGGAAATCGATAAATAGAAGTGAAATTAGTTATTGGTTTTTTGTTTTCAATAATCAATCATTCAAATTCAATAATAATGACATAACCATATTAATAAATATAATAATTGATAAATATATATCAAATCCATAATATATTAATAATTTTTTTTAGTAAAACTATTCTATTATTTACATTAAAAGAGAACAATTACAACATAACTTAACAAAAACAATCAGCTACCTGGTGGTGATCGCAGTATAGAACAGCAGAGTTCGCAGCCTGAGTTCGAACCGGACCAAAAAGCAATCCCACGCAGAGGTGCCAGAGGAGCGAGCAATCTAATCCCGCGCAGGGGAGTCAAACTAATTTTCCAACCACAAAGAAAAGAGTCCAAGACATAGACAAGTTCTTAGCAGCATTAACACAGACAATTACACCACATCTTTGACACAAGTATAAAGCCAAAACATCAGAAGTGACCAAAAACCCTCACTATCGGGCCACAAAAACCTGAGAAGAAGCTGCAGTCAGTCTTCAGGGTCCTCTTCCACAACCCTGCACCACCCGAATTCCGCCTCATGAGCCTCCTCCGTAGCTGTCGGGACGGGCTCCATCTTGACGTCCTAGTTCTGGTTGAGCAACGTCTCCCTAACGCTCGTGGTAACAACGATTGGCCTATTTGAAACATTCACGGGATCTGCAGAGGGTGTCTCCATGGCTCTCGCAGAGCCAGCAGTTGGCATCGTCTCCCGTTGAGCGCTGGAATCGCCCTCATCTTGGGCCTCCTCAATGAAGAGCACTGAAACATGGGCGCTGATCCAGGGACGGTTCAGAGAACTATTGAATGTGAATATTGCCAAGCCAAAGGAGGGTGAGGACGAGGGCCAAGGAGCGCTCGCATCCAAAAATTGGCTGGATGGAAGAAATCTTGCTCCTTCAGTGCGAGGGCAATGGCAATGGCAGTGATGGGAAGAGTCTTCGTCGACTGAAGGGCGTGAGGACCCACCATGGGAGGTGCCTCGACGGCTGAGCATTCGCTGTCGAGGCCGGACCATGACTGCAGGGCCGAACAGAGTCTCTATGTCTGAAGCCGAAATGGAGCTCAAAGCAGAATTGGATCCCAGAACAGCCAAGGAAAGACCAAACACAGGCGGGGGAGTAGACCAAACAGATGGGCAAGGATCCTGTAGAAAAGCAGAAAGACAAATGCTTGGAGCGACCAGTAGTGCCAGAGGCGGCAGTAAAAAATGGAGCAGAGCCTGAATCCGCATTGTGAATCCCATGCTGCAACCATATATCATGCACCCACCTTTGCCTCGAGGCGCTCCCGCCATTACTGTGGCATTCATGGGAGCCGAGGAGCATAGCCCAGCTTCGCATGCTGAGGTGAACGGAGCATTAATGCTCGTCTGCCGTGTGCTTTTATTTCCAATCCCATGTCGCTTAGCCTCTCCCTTCCCCATGTGAAAACAACACTTCTAAGCATGGCAGGCACCCATCTCCTCAAGCACCCCCTATTAAACATGTAGCAAAAATTTAATATTAATATTAATTAATATATCATTATAATAATTAGCTTTTAGGTTAGAATATATAAATATATTATAAGTATAAAATGTTTTAATTATAATAATTAATATTAGGACTTTAATATAATTTATTAGATTTAGAAATATTGTAGAAGATAAATCAATTATTGGCTTTTCTTTGTATTGGTCTTAAATATTATTATTCAAATCAAATTCAATAATACTAGTCTAGATTCATCTTAACTTTGGATTTGTCTACCATTGAAAAGGATCAAACCTCTTGTGACTTTAAAAGAAGTTTTCATGTCAAGATATTTAATCCCTCTGCGCCCTTCGTAGATCCTAATTTAAGATAGATCTTAGCTAGTTTTATTATTAATTATAATTATACATATAATTATTAATTTTATATTTTATTTTATTTTATGTAATTTGAGCGTGTCAAAATATTTTATTAATAATTGTCATTGTGAATATTTTATTTTTATTTTAATTTGACCTAGCTCACATGTAAAAGTTTACAAACATTTACACCATTATAATATTTCTCCCATACTTTTTGTTTTTAAATTTAATTTAAAAAATATTATAAAATTAAAATATTTATAAAATATTTTATTGTAACAAAACCTATTTAGAAGTTAATAACATTCTTGGTATAATGGCCTCAATATTCATGGTTAAGAATCTTGTTATATTGTAAGTATTACATTTTTATGTGCTTATTAATTAGATTTAAATATGTTACCAAATCAATATTTTAATTTCTATAGTAAAATAATTTTGATTTATAAAAAAAATTATGTTAAATATTTTAATGTGATATATAAAAACAAGATTAAAGGAAGAAAGAAAATTTCTTAAATTAAATTAGTCGATGATGATAATAATTATGGAATGTTCCTAGTGGTTGAAGCCTTGAAAAGTACATGGAGACTCATTAGAGCACAAAGAACTCCTAGAACAACATTGTTATAGATATCTCTAGCCAACAGAGTTAGATAGCCTAAAAGTAATGGCACAACCAAAATACAAAGAAGAAAGTACATTATTTAAGTTCCAAGAAATATGAAAATGGCTCTTCTATCTTATTTATCAATTTTTTAAATATTCTAAAAAAACAATTTTTTTTTAATTATTTCCAAAATAAATAAATATGAAAATGTCACTTCCATCTCGTGCTACTTGGGATTAAACACATCCAACAAAACAGGGAAGAACATGTATTAACATATTGAAGATAGAAAGAAAATCAATTAATCTACATTAAAAAAGGCTTCATTTTCATTTATCACATGAAACTAATGATACCAAAACTTAGTATTAGTGTATATATATTGTCTTTATATCTTTTATTATTAAAATATAGATCGATCCAGTTTACCTATGTAACCATATTATATCCCTACTATGAAATTATTTAACAATGTAACCATATTATATCCCCAAGAAAATTCCAAATGGTTACCTCTTATTTTCTCATCATAGAGTCTCCCAAAAATTGCAACTTAGTCCATAGTCAATTAATCTACCACCATCATAAATAAACTGATATGTCAAGAACTGAATCGGCAACCCACTCGCTTGTCCATTGGACAGAAAAAGGTCAATATGTAATGTATTTAAGATAAGTAAGCTTGTCCATTGGTTCAGAATGCACTTGGCCGAAAAGGCACATGAGAAAAGGTTCCACTTGGACGCTTTTCACTTTCATGATAAGGAAAATGAATTATGGACGGGCACTTGTGCGGATAAAATATAGGGGCAGCCACGAGATAAGTTATTAAACCTAAAATAGCGAATCAGGAACTAAAGTCAAAGACAGGCGTGCAAGCTTTCATTTTCTAATCCTGCAGTTCATATCACGTCACCAACAACAAGAAGCTTTTGCTCAGGCTAGGGAATCACAAAATTCTAGGAATTAAATTTGGTTCAAATGCATATGCCCATTCCAATCAGTAAAACGCAGCACACATGTACAGAATATGTTCTAAAAACGAACATGCACGAGGGCCGGTTAGAGCATTAGAGTTTCGGATTTGTCATTGTAGGCAAATGGACCACTAGAGCTCCGCATTTGGGTTAGTAGGCAAATAGGTGGTAAGATGCTTTTCTATGACTAATTATGAAAAATAATCTTCACCGTTGTTTTTTTTTTTCCTAATTATTGGAGGGCATAAGGATTCTCTTGTTTCGGAGAGAGGGTAGAGAATCATTATGTATGAGATTTTTTTTTAATTATATAAGAGTGTATATATCAATTTGATATTTATTTTAGATTTAATTTGGATTTATTATCTTAAAAAATACATATTATATTGATAGCTTTCTTTATTGATTGTTAAAGTTGTTTTTTAATCTGAGAGTATGATAAAATGAAATTGAAATTATTCATAATATAGAAAGTAAATGTTATGTTCAAAAACATTAAAATACTATTAAATAGATTGTTGTTGCAAAGTGTTAGCTTGTTTGGTTTTCATTTTGCAGGAGTGTGGTCCAGGCATGATGAGTGTGGTTTTTTTATCAATGTTGAATAAGGAAAAGTCCATGTTTATTAGGTTTTTCGAAAGAGGTGTGATTATTTTGTTGATTTTGTCAACATTTTCAAGAACTTTGCCACACATATGATTAACTCTTGTTGTGTGTATGTCATGTTCATGAGGACTCTTCCCACTAAGATTTTTATGTGCTAGTGCAGATTGACTATTTGCTTCTAGAAAACCATAATAAATGAAAAGGACTAGAGAAACTACATGACGAACAAAAATGAAGGGTAATAGAGGAGATTAAAAGAGATACTAGGAAGAGGCAAGAGATTAAATCAAAGGAAAAATTAAACCCCTTAGGATAATTAAACCCAAAGGGGGAATAATTATCCATAAATCCACAGAACAAGACATAATTCAAAGCACTCACAAGAATTTCTAAAAAATAAATTGAATTCGAGATTGGGCTAGTAAAAACTCCAACCCACAACTATTGAAGATATTGTGAGTTGGTCTAGAAGCTGGCATGATCCGCTTGAAAAGGATTTCACCAAGAAGAAAATCTAGGTGCTCATGCCTTAATAGATATATGGTAAAATTTATCAAAAAGACAACTCCAACCTTCTTCTTTGTTTTCCATGTTCACCTGATTATATGCATGTAGCTACATTCAAGCCTTAGAAATTGTTCCTCATCTGGTCACCTCTCAACATAATTTATTTGTCTATCAACATTTCCTACCATAATGAATAACAAATTTTGTACATAGTTCAAGATGTGAGCTAAGTGTAGCCTCCTGAGGGTTTGCATGAGCTCTGCTATCCTACAAATTTCCTAAGATTCCTTTTCTTGCTTCTCATTATTCATTCTACAATCCTGCATGCAGGCTTCCATATGGAAGGTAGCTTTCTTTCCTTTTTATCACCTATGGCTCTCATCACATGTTTGGGTGAGTTGCCAGCCCTCTGTACCATCCATGGGGATTATGATTTTGGTATGTTATTTCATGATAGGATACCTTGAGTTTTTGTGGGATGGGTTGATTTCAGGTGGTGTCCAAAACTTCCCCATCATATTTTAAGCTTGAATTAGTGAGTTTATTCGCAAGTTTATTTCTATTTTGGGTGGAAGTAGTAATTTTAACTACTTTCCCTATTATTCTTTCTAGACTCGATAATATCCTCTATGTCTTGGTAACTTTCACTAGATTTGGGGCATTTTGGATTTTTTATTAGTATTGCGATAATAGTCTTAGAGTCCCTTCCGATTATAAAATTTTGGAAATTTAATCAATTGACTATAGTTAGCCCTTTCTCCAATCCATACAAATTTGATGCAATGTTATTATTGTTTTGAATTTCTTTTAGATAGATATGAACACTCTTTCCTTTCTCATTTCAGAAAAAAACTCCTCTTTAACTAGCTAACCTCGGATTACCTTTCGAGGCTTCATCAAAGTTTAGTTTTAGTTATCCTTAAAGAGGGGGAAGCCATTTATTTGGAATGGAATAACGAATAGGAAGAACATGAATTTGATTAGAATAAGCAGATTGCTTCTATCTCAAGAGTTTGAGTATGTTGGACTCTCTTATAGAGCACTCCGAGTCGTGGGTTTTCCATGAAGGTATTAGAATATATTTCGTTACTTTCCCATTATTAAGTGTGAAATAGTATTTAGATACATGAATTTATCATTGAATATTCTTATGTTGTGCTCCTTCCCTACTTCCCATGTAATGAATTCTACGAAATGTTTTTGGCTCTATTTCTTATGATATTTTTGAATGGCGTTAATTTCCATTCTTCAATTTGAGGTTGTATGCTATTCTTTTTCTATCATTTTGTCTGAATATTATTGTTAGAATGTCCCATAATTCTAAATAAATTTGATATTCATTTAAAATATTTTCAACTATTTCTACGTTTGTTGTGCATAGGTAACAATGCATTGGACCTTGAAACCCTGTTTTTTTGTAGCTTATACCAAGTTAGTGTTTATTGGACAAGAACAACCATACAAATATCTTTATTTTGGGCTAGATTGTTTCTTTCCATTGTTTTCTCCATCTATTTTCTCCATTCTTCTATATTGTTCATTGCAAGGATATTATATAGTTCCTTTATATTTAACATTTCTTTATGATTGTGCCCCCATCAATGGATATCATTCCCATTATATATTTTAATCTTCCCAGACACTAGCTCTTTCTCTAAGGTCTACTCGGATGTGTTGCTGATGTTGTGCGGCCATTACATGTTATTTCCCCATTGCCTCGATTTTTGTTGTACCTATGGTTGCACCTAGTAGTGCTTAGATAATGTTTTTACTTGTAGTTTCATGTTGACCTTGATATCATCCATGTCTCCCCCTTCCTCAAGTTTGAATCACTGTTACCAAGAGTCTTCCTGGAAGAGAGAAAAGTTGTCATCCGTAATTTACTAGAAACTATGAGCCTAAATGAGGTGTTTGTTTCTCCATGCTTGGTTCCATAGATGTGATCCTATTATTTGTCCTTATAATCATATTAATTGATTTATGGATCATACCTAGCTTTCCATATTTTAATCCATTGGGCCACTAGATTTTTAATCCATTTCCACCACATCTTGGCTCCCAAAGATTGGTTGAGAATTTATGGGTATCTCAGACCCAAACCACCTGTAAACTTTGGTTGACATAACTTTTCCCATGCTACTAGACCCATTTTTATTTCTTTCTTTTCTCCTTCCCATAAGAAGGATCTTTGCATTTTTTTGATGTTTTGAATGACAAAGTTGGTTCTATGAAGGGCTAAGAGGAGCTACACAATAATGGAATAAACCATAAATTTGTGAAGGATTAATCTACCAAAAAGGTTTAAAGATTTAAAAGTATAGATTTTTTTTTCCATAATCTGTAACAGTTCATCCCAAACATTGAATATAAGGGTATTTTTAGCTCGAGCTGGTCCTAAGTATTTGGAAAAAAGGGAGAATTGTAGAATGCCAATAATTCTACAAATATTGATATGAATTGTAGGGGAGTGTTGAAGAAAATTATTTTGGATTTAACCAAATTGATGTTAGTGCTCGAAGCATTGGAAAAATCAATGAGAGTAGACTAGAGGGCCCTGGTTTCCTTAACAATTGGTTGATGCATTAATAGAGCATCATCAACAAATTGTTGGTTATTAGAGGGTAGATTGGCAGGCCTAGCGGGTAGTCCTTTTAAAGAAGCCTCAAAGACTACATGTTTAAAATATACTCAAGGATAGTCTACGATGACAAGGAGGAGGTAGGGAGGGAGAGGATCCCCTTTTTTGAGGCCACGAGATGGATTAAAAGTAGCAAAGGGGATCAATTGAGTAAGATTTAAAATAATACATTTGTTATCAGATGCATTACCCATGAAATCCATGTTTCAACAAAGAAATAAGATTTCAACATGTGATATATAAATTTCCAACTGACCTCATCGAAATCTTTTGACATATTAAGTTTTATGACCATATCTTTTGACATATTAAGTTTTATGACCATATCCGTTCATGGGCTATAAGAATACTATTGAAAATTTTCCTTCCCTATAAATAGCCAACCTATTCTTGAGAGATTGATGTTAGGAGAACAAGACTCATTCTATTAGTGATGGCTTTTGAGATTATTTTATAAATTACATTGCAAAGCATTATAGATCTAAAATTTGCAGGGATTTCAACTTGGAATTTTTTTGGGACAAGTTCAATGAAGGTTGTGTCTCATGCCATGAGAAATGTTGATAATTTACTTGAATATTCAATTATTTACACCATATCCTTATCTATAATCTTCTAACACTCCTAAATAATTATGTAGTGAATCCATCTAACCCCAAGCCTTTTTTTTATGAATTCCCATCACCACTTCTTGCATCTATATTGGAGTGACTTCTCTCATTGGCATATCATTCTTTTCTTCAGTAATCACTTTGGGTATGTGTTCATTTATCTTCGTAATAGCTGGTCTTCTATCCCTTACATGTTCTTTTAAAATATCTTGGAAATATTTCTTTAGCTCCAAATTAGTTTCCTCATGGCTCTCTATTTTTAAGTTTTGAGAATTATTGAGGTCGAACATTCTATTTTGTTTCTTGTGATGAATCATTGAACTGTCGAAGAATTTAGTTTTTTTTCACCATATTCCAACCATTGTCCTCTTGAATTTTTCTTCCAAATAATTTCCTCTTGCTTTAGTTGCTTTTCATGCTTGATTTGAGTGATGGATTATTTGTGCTCTAATTCTTCATATCCTCCCTTATTTATAATTTCTGCTATATATTTTCCATTTCTTTCTCAAATTTGTACTTTTCTTCATGTATATTTCCAAATTCTAGAATATTACATTCCTTTGCTTTTTGTTTTTATGAACTTAAATTTATGTTGGAATTGATACATGATGTTTCCTTCTGTGGTATTTTCTTCACTTCACCATTTTGCAATGTCTTTCTTGAAAGAAGGGTGCCTCATTCAAAAGGCCTAAAAAATGAAAGGTTTATTTCATGGCATTCCTCTCCAGCCTATGAGGAGTTTTATGAATCAATGATCTGAACAATAACATAGTAAAATTGAGGCTTAAAAGTTGAGTGCATAGAGGAAAAGGTTTTTTTTAAGTAAGTGTCTATCAAGTCAGGAAGAAACTTGAGAGGAGCACCCAATTGTTTCAAATGTAGATTTCGTTGTTGGTTTCTTGGTCCACTAATTTTGAGTGCCACTAAATTCTATAAACAACTCTGAATGTTCATCCAATCTTCCAATTCCTCCTTTTTTTCTTGTAGATATCTGATCATGTTGAAGTCCCCTCCTATTATCTAGTGATTATCCCTCAATATTTTTTCCATACTTTGAAGACTGAAAATGAAGGATTTTTTCCCTGAGTGGAGTTGGGCCATACACAATGGTGATGAATCCCACTTTTGTGGATCTTAATAATTGAAATCTTGTTATTATACATTTTTGAGTAGCTAGAGAGTCTAACAGTGTTATATTGTCAAGATTTCAAGGTATGGATATGCCTCTTATGCTCCACAAGAATCATCTATTATAGTTTAACAATTTCTCGAAATGGTTTTGGATATATATATATTTTTTAAATTTTCATAGGGCATTTAGTTTCTTGTAGCATGACAATATTAGGATTTTCATGTTTTATTTTTATTTTGAAGGAGTCTCTTTTTGGTTTTTCCATTAAGACCCATAATTTTGAATAATGTTATCTTCATTGTGTGAGGAAGGAGGCTAGAATACATTTTTCATCAAAACCACTCTACCCATATTTACTAAATATTCTCCCATTTCCTATATTAGTTGTTTGTTTGTCTTTTTTCCACTATTTTTATCTTTTTTCCTCCCTTTTGAATGTCCCTTATTAATGATTCTTTTTACTCCTAAAGAAATATATGATTATTTCGAGGAGTTACCTAGTGTCTTCTTATTTTCCCTTTTTTGGAATTTGAGATAAGATCTGGTAATTAGCTATAGCTTTTCTTCTCGTATGATAGATGGATCCCTTGATTTCCATTACAACAATATTATTTGTAGATCCACGTTTCTTAGATCTACATCCTCCTTCTCTTCTGTATTTGGTTTGTCTTGATTCTTCTTTTCCATTAGTATATATTTTATATTACACTGATCCTTTGATTTTTCTTCTTGGTTTTCCTTATATTCTTATGAATGTTCATGGACATTTACTTGGCCACTATATTTTCTCTCTTTTCCCTCCTTCTATTGGGGGATATCTTCCTTTATTGGAAACACTGGGTAATGATTGGTGCTTATTCCTCCTGAAATTGATGGGTATGTGATTCCTCTTCTTGTTGCTTTCTTTCTATTTGATACCTTAATAAATCCTTCTCGACCCTTCTATTGTTCCATATGTAAAAAAATTTGGGATTGATTGTAAGGGAATTCCCTAAATAGGTGGCCATACTAATCGCATTTCCTACATTTGAAAGGAATTTACTCATACCCTATGGGTTGGTCCCATATTTCATGCTGATAATTAATTTATGTGTTTGCTAGGAGGGATTTTGTTAGATCTAGGTATATGCACAATCTCGTCTATGATGTATATCTACCAAGTTTTGTAGGTTATGATACCATGATGAAAGACCTAATAACATTTCCAATATCCTCCAATATGTCTTCTTCCTATAATTCCTATGGCAGTGAATATGGGTGGATACATACCAATTCCGAATTGTTTAATGTGTAATTATCATCATCATAATTTAATTTTATGTCATGTATTACATGCAAATTTTGTGTTATTTAAGATGGAGTATGTTTGTATCTTTTACATTTTTTAATGTAATATTATTGTACCGAGAGTAGCAAGGTTCTTTAAAACTCAACATGGAGAGGAATTGTCCCATAATGTTACATCGATTTTAGCCAAAGTAGTGAGGTGCTCTGCAATCTGGTATAGATCCATGCTAACCCCAGATCTATCAAGATCAAAGATGTATCAATTTACTTGATGTGAAAACCTCTTTTATAGTGTAAAACTTGAAGAAAGGTTTACACCTTGAGATATTTGATTCTTCATGTGCTAGATATATCTCAAATTAACACACACACACACACACAATGTGTCAACTATATGTTGAGCATGGATGGCATTTTTAGTGACCCCTACATAGATATGGGAACATTGTGAACTCTCATGGCATGCAACACCAATGTTTTTTCACTCCACAGGTTTTCCTAACATGGAATTAATTAAACTTGGACTACAACTACTCTTTATTTAATTAAGTGTGTGTGGAATATGTATAAAACTACCTCATTTACCACTTCATAATTTGTAATTCATCACATGTCATACAAACACAATAGTACACGTGTATAGTTAAACATATGGAGTGGGAGGATCACCGACATAATACCCAAATATATATAATTTTGACAAATATTACATCAAATAACCCACTAACATATAATATAGGAAACCCAAGCCAAACCATACAAGAGAGGCCTTCCCTGGCCAACTCCAATATAAACCTCTAATTTGGTTCCCTCTAAAACAACAAAATACCAAATTCTTCACAAACCTCAAATTTTGGCCAACCACCAAATTTTAGCTTGAATTTCAAATTTCAACCCAAACAACAAATTTCAGCCTGAATTCCAAATTTCAACCCAATCACCAAATTTCGGCATGAATTCCAAATTTCAACCCAAACACCAAATTTCAGCCTATCCATAGAAAACCAAATTTCTGGGTGACAGAAAATGTGAAAATTTGTTCTAAGTGTCAAACACCAATTTTATGAGTGATATGAAACACCAAATTTTTGTCCCTCTGTCTAGAAACCACCTAAAGGGGAGAGACATGTTTCACAACTAGTCACGATAAACTATAGTTTTCATGTGTTCTTTTTTGGTGACACGATTATTCCCTCCTTTAGACCTCATATTGGACTTTGATTAGTTCGTATGACCTCTACCCTATCCAAATTTTGAACCCTACTATTTTCCTTCCTAACCCCTTTCTTGGTTATGTGTCTTATCCATCCCATTGTCTTGGCTATATATATGAAGTGCCACATGCCTTTCCCAACTAGAATAGGTTGCAACCTTCTATTTGGTTGAATCTATATCTCCCTATCCAACATATCATCTGCCCATCACATGGATACATGCCATTCTACTTGACCTATCTTGTCATCGCATGATATATCGGCTTGTCTCATTCAATGTCTTGTTTTCCATTTGCATGTGTGCAAAGTCATTCTTATAAATTTGTGTCATCATTTCATGGCATCTTGAATCACCCATTTCGCAAGTCTGAGTATTTGGTCTAAATCATTGCAAGTGTGGAATGGTCATGTGGGTGATTTCCTAGTGGACGTTTTTGACCCATCTTAGCATGCACTCTTTCCCAACTCATCCTATCTTCTTCATATATGAGCTCAAACTCATGCCAAGTTTATTGGTGCTCTTCCATCTTCCCAACTCACCCAATTTGGTCCACATATCACATCAATTGGCCCATTTCCATTACATAATGGTGGAGACAAAAAGTTTGGCATTTCATTACCCAATATCGCATGACCTAACTGCATATATTGGTATTTCCATGATGTGTAATATTTCATCAGAATTCATTCATGCAACCCAAATCATGTTTCAATCTCTCTCTATAAGATGTCATGCATATGTTTCCAAGGTAAGGAAACCCCAAAACTACATGTGGGAAACCAAGTTGAGATTCCATCATTGATATGCTCAAGTGTGTTGATGTGCCCCATGCATCACAAAGCCTAACGGTCTTACATTTCCCCCCACTCAAAGTGATTGTTGTCTTTAACAATTCCCAACTAGCAACCATTGGAGAAATTTTGAGGTCTAAAATGGGCCTCAAAACAAAAATCTACAACCAAAATAAAGTTTATAAGAACCAATAGGATTGAAGATGATGATGTCAACCATGGGGGACGATTCACCATTTTTGGAGTAAAAAAGTAAGAATATTAAAAAAAACTACCTTTTCAATCTATATTTTCAACTTATCTCCCTACAGTTTTACTCAAATTTTGAGTAGGAGAACTTGTTGGATGCATAATTTAATTCCTCATCCAAGGATTAACCATGTTGCATACTTTGAATGGACCATACTACACAAAAAAATAAAAATACATGAAAAACATGATTGGAATAGTGTTTTTTCATGTATTTTTCATTTTTTGTGTAACAGTGCCCATCGAAAGTGTGCAACACGGGTACTCCTTGGATGAGGAATTAAATTACATATCCAATGAATTCTCTTGATTGAAAATTGAGTAAAACCGTATGCATATAAGTTGACAAAGTAGTTTTTTTTTCCTCTAAAATTTGATGATGTAATATGATATTATTTTATTATTTCCACTATTATTTTATAATATTCCTTAGGAGGCTCATTTTAGACCCAAAAATTTCTCTAATTTTTATTGTTAAGCCATTGAAAGAAGTATCAAGGCGAGAATTCATGCTCACTATCTACCATTGAATCTCTACTTCGAATAAACTCTTGCATGTATCCATGTGATGGATCCCCCGAAGTCTCTAGCTAATTGAGTAGTTAATCAAATTATAATTTCAAGAAGACAAGATCTCACTTCCCCAAGCAAGTGCCTATAGAGTCTAAGAGAATCTCTAATCCCATCTAGATTCAACTTAGGCACCTCCTTGGCACCCAAGAATAATGACACACATCGTCCTCTAAATAGTGAGCCACACTCCCATGGTTCAATCAGAAGGAAGGTTAGGGTATCCCTCATGACTACCACCCTTATCTCCATCCCATATCAACTTTACTACTCTCCATATAGTTTCTCCATGCTTACAAAATATATACATCAATAATGGAGTATAGAAACCAATATTTCCCTCTACCTCTTCTGTGAGTCGCTCCAACTTAGGGTCATAAGGCTACTCACTCTCTCTAAGTCCCTCTGTACTAGGTCTAAAATACTCCCTAGCATTTTTGTGATGGGTGTGGAGTCCCCTCATTGCACTTTAGGGTCACAAGAGATGCATCCACTTGATTTGTGAAATGATTTAATAATATCACATCTACTATAACCTCTCTCTAATCTAGGACCTTCTCTCGATTCCTTTCTTACAATGCTACAAGAATTCATGAATGTTGTACCAAGACATCCACTACACATAAATTATCCTCCAAGTCTCAAATCCTATCCTCATGCATTAGAAAAAACCGTCTAAGCATCTCCACATCTCTTAGTCTGAAAGAAACTCCATCACCATGTATATGGATTCCACATGAACTCCCATCCGAATACTACCTCTCATAGTAGGAAGCATCACTTGTGATAGTGAATAAAATATGATAAAATAATCCAAATGAAGAATTAGAATGACTAGTGTTGATCTTAGAACCTCATGGAATAAGACTACATCATAGTCATCCAAAGGAATTATAGTAAGATTCATCTCTTCCTACCACTCACCCAATTTGATTGGCACACATTTCCCCTGTACCAACCACCTTCAAGTCACTTGAGCTGACAACCCCGAGGGAAGTGTATGCAAGCTTAAGTCATAAACCATGCTATCTTCAAGCATCCTCCCTAAAAAAAGTATGGGTCATTGCACTATTGATCATATCCAACACTTATCTCTATTGACTTCTGCATTAACATAATTCAAATGAGTACTTATTGAGTCAGGTGGAGGAGTAGGGTGTGATTGTACAACTACTCCTAAAATTTGCATCACTTCAACAATTCTCTTGTCTACTTACTCTAAAGCTAATAAATTTTACTTTAATGGGAAATTCATCACATAATGTCCTATCTTACACATTCAACATGGGATTTTCTTCTTCTCTTTCTAGGAATTTAATATCTTTGACTCACTATATTTCAATACTTCTACTTCCTATTTACCTTCTTCTTATTTCATTTGTCACCATGATTTGTTGCGTTTTTATTTGGACCATACTTTTTAACACCTCTATAATCCAATATTTTATTATTATTAGTAGTGATGATGAACAAAATACTCTAAATATTTCGCTGTCACAACTCAATGCGAGACCATTATTACATTCCATTCATCAAATCGAACAATATAACCTCCTCTAACATGCCATTGATATCCAATGTTAGTCCCGTGAGTTATTTGATGTAGGTATGGATATTTTTCTTTTTCTTGAAGGACATCAAGTAATTTTGAACCACCCAAGAGTGATTTATGCGTAAATTGTATATGTGAATCAATATTTATCTTTTCCCATGTAACTATCCTATCCATAACATGACCCGCTGCAATGTATTCCTATATGTTTCTCCTTATATTCCTATATATTTTCCTAGGTGTGTTTCGCCATCATCACCTTATATTTTCTTAGTTATGAGAAAACATTATGAATTTATTTTCTTTTCCCTTTTCATTAAGCCATGAGTACAATATTTATAGCATACATGACTCACCAATAAGGATCCTATATGGAAATTTAATTTTAATTTTTTTCTTGGAATTATGAAAATATATCATCTCTTTACAATGGACTCCAAGGATAATGATCTCTATGTAATTATGAGTGCAAACCTTTCTATGAACTATTATCTAAAAGGAATTTCAAATGGTACATAACTATGCAATGTGTCAGCCAATAATAAATTAATGCTTAGTTAAAATATATTTGAATAGAAAAACATATGGGTTTGTAATCAAATGGGATACAATCTATCTTTTGAAAACTTTACCCAACACTTGATATTCTGATCAATCAAAAGGAATAATTTTGTCTATTCTTCAATTGGAAAAATATATCACGATGAGAATTTCTATCCATGTAAATTCTTGTGTCAATGATTTATTGACCAAAGACAAGAAAACAAGGATATGCAAATACTAACCACCAAGCTACCTCTACATTCAACCTCATACAACTAGCACTTATCATCAACAATGTATAAGTGATAATGATACCAACATTTTAGATATATGTAAATGTAAATTTACACATGAATTTAAATCCTATTAATTACAAAATGGATTCATATGCATCTCATTCAATTATTTCCCATCACAAACTGGACTGAACTCACAAAATCCCATTCAATCCTGAATCAAGGATGGTTAGGGGCATTTTAGAATTATCACACACTAGAATTAGAAAATGTGGGTATCCCAATACCACAAAGCAAATTGAATGGTAAATTACTCTCCAATATTCTTATAAGAAGATTGTTTTACTAACACTAGAAGAAAAAATATCTAATTCATAACATATTTATCTTATATGGATTGTATCATGGTATTTTTTTCATTGAACTCAATGCTTTTAGAGTGGAAAATAGTGGAGGAATTAGCTCATAGGACCATTTTTACTAGTAGGACTAGTTTGGAAAATTGGGGTTTGAAAGTTTCGTGGAGCATTTTGGGGCACAAAAATGTGATTTTGGGGATAAAAAGTTGTCACCTTAGAACCACATCCTTTTTTCCTATTCTAAAAATAGAGACCTTTTCCAACAATGTAACAGTTTCCTCAATTAGAGTCGATGTGCAAATGTTATGCCACATGGAATTTGACCTTCCTGTGTTGGCTACCATAATTTGAGAGGATGTTATGTCAACCCCCATTATTCATCGAAAATGGGATAGACAGATGATTATGATGAATAATACTCTAAAAAATTATATATTTTAACTCCATTTAAGAATTGAAGAAGTCAAACGTAACCACTAGTAGGCTATCAAGCTATGTAATAATCTAGCCACTAGAAAGAAAAGGGTTCCATTCTTCTTCAGGGCATTTTCTTCCATACACAAAAGGAGTAGTTGAGAGGGATAGTGAGAGAGAACACAAAGATTTTTTTCACATTGTAGTATCCCATGGGCTATAGGCCTTACTTATTTTTACTCGCAACCATTTTTCTATTAAGAGAAAGTGAGTAGATAAACCACACTTTCCAACTTGGTTTTCTCCCTAAATGGTTTCATATGATATATCTTGTATAAATCATGGTTTTTAAGTTCTTATTTTGTTATTCTCTATTTTATACCTAATTATAATTTTCATACATATGCAATAAAAAATAATTTACAAATCCAAAAATCTGAAGTGAAATAAACCCTCATATTGTAGATTTTATATTTTTTTAAGTATAAATAATCAGTCATGTTATGAAAAACTATCCAGTGGAATATCTAGGGAATTTTATACATCATATTGGTATTAGAGAAAGTTTCTATGGGTACATTGTGGACATTTGCAGAGGAACTAGATCGACTAATCCAAAAGTCATAAAACCCTAGTCATGGATAATGAATCTATGAATAATTATCATGATCCTGTAGAGGAGAGAAAATTGAAGAAAAAGATGTAGACATAAGTCGTAATTTCAATCTCCTCATCGTGGACCTAAGAAATAAGATCAGGTTATCCATAGAATATGGGGCAGGGAAAATTTTAAGGATGGAAGTTCATCATAAAGTTTAGAAACCTTGGCGAATCTTACTAGTGCCTAATATCCAAATTTTAAAATATTGATGATAATTCTATAAAAATGTTTAGATTTCTAATTATTTTATATTAGAAAATATATAATATTAGTAATTTTTAAGGTAAAATAATTTTATACAATAAAATTTGGGTGAATCTGTTTTTAGAAAAATGGAAATGGTGAATATTTTTTTTGGAAAAAGCATGGAATATTAGCCCACCTACAAATATTAGCACCTACAATTTTCCCTTATATGGGGATTATAATGCAGTGGACTGATCAAAATAGATCGAGAAGAAAAAAAGAACGAGCCAAAAAGTATATCTGAAAAGGATCAACCCAGTTCAAGTGTCATGAACCATTCACAATCCCTGTTCAAAATGGAAGCAAAGGTCGATATGAAGCCATACCAAGGTGAGATCGACAATCTCGAACTAAATCACATGTTAGCAATTAAAAGTTTATTTCAGTGTTCATCATATAAATAAAAAAATAAAATATTTCATTTGCATGGTTGAAATTGGAGGGCCATGCTGTGTCCCAGTGGGAAAGCCACACAAAGACATTGAGGTTGGAGGGAGATCGTCTAGTGACTAAGTGGGAGGACTTTAAAATCCTCATCAATTCAAAATTTTACCCAGTCAAGTATGTAGAGGACTAGTGGATCTAATGACACCACTTAAGACAGAAGTAGGGATAAAGAGTATAGTAGGACATAGTAGAGTTCAGAAAGATGGCCATAATGTTGGATATGTCCCAAAGAACCTAGATATAATTGCTAAATATTTGTGGGGTATAGGAAATGATCTACAGAAGCAAGTGAAGATGTTTAAACCCATATCAGTGGATGAGGCTTGTGTATAGGTATAATACTTGGAGAACATAGGCTAGAAGAAAAGGAAATCAAGCGGATCTAAGTAGAAGGAGCACCCAGATTCTTCTAAGGAGGGGAAGAAGAAGTGAAAAGGGGAAAATATAAAAGGAAAACAATCACAACACACCAATGAGAGGATCCCCATTGCTATAATATTGAAGGTCACACAAAGGAGAAGTGTTAGAAGTTGCATCCATAGCTCAACCCAAAGAACAAAAAGAAATATAATAATAATAAGAATCTCATGGCCACTGATTTGAGCATAGCAGGTTGAAAGAAACTTAGACATGGACCAGAATATTTTATATATATTAGTTTAGTAGGAGGTGACTATGAGTATCCTTCAATAACAATAAGAGAAAGAAATGTCCAAACTCTTCAACATAAAGATATGAATCTCTCTTGTCTATTATCTTTCCTTGTATATGCATATTCTCCCTCTTTATGAATGGTAAAGGGTTGTTTTCACTTTTAGTTGCAATTTCTTTGCGTGAGATCTTAATAGAGAACCATTACCTCCTCTGGTTTCTCTTTTTCTCCTTTATCTGCAACTAGTCTTCCCTTGTCAGGGTTGTGTCTATTTGTATTTGCATGTAACATTTCTTCTTTCATAGTTCTTCTCTTGAGGATACTCCTTATATGCTTCATTATGACTTAACTCTTAAAATACCAAAGGGTTTCTCCCCTGAACAGATGCAAAGGGATTTTCTTTAATATGTGCAACAACATGCATGCTTCCTAGTCATTATCTATTGTTTTTTCTTGAAACAAACACATGCTTCTATTTTACCTTCTATCATCTTAGGTATACATACCTATATTTTATTTTTTTGACTTCGTTGAAGCACTTGCAATTTCCTAGACATATTCAAAAACAAATTCCATTTTCCCTTAAAATAAATATTTTTTCTATCTCATTCATCGTTGTTTTCATTCTATAGACATAATACTCTTGATCTAGTTCTCAACATTTGTTCCTACTATCATATAATTTTGCTAGCTAGGACATGTTGAGAAATGTAATTAGTATCAATCTTCCCAATTGTATTTGAGTCATGATGTAATTAGAAAAAGAAAGAAAAATAAAAAATTATTTTAGCATGGGTTTCATGCTTTATTATTTTATTTATAGGTCAAACCCTCCATTGAAGGATTTTAGGGTTGAGTAATGAGTCTATTTCCTTGACATTATGGAATAGACCCTTATTGGGCATTTTGTATCAAAGAAATGAAATTATTTTTATGTAATTGGTGATGAGCCCGAGTATTGCAACAAGAATGCTACAACTCCCAAGGCTACCAACTTAAATTATCAACCCAGTTTTCGTACAAACTTAAGAGGTGTCAACATTATATGTGCATCATGGAATGTGTCATTCTTCCATTGATCTGATGCAATGATGTGAATGCCATGAAATCTTAGCCTAAATTAATTGCAAAAATAGAAAGGAAACCTAACTACTTTTGCAGAGAGGAAAACCTAGTTACTTTTAAAAAAAGGAAAGGCTATTCTACTTTGCATGAATGTAAATGTTAATCTTATTTGTAGAAATGTAAACATTAACCTATTTGTAGAGTGTGAATAGTACATCAAAAGGAAGCCTAGTATATGGAATAGAAAGAGATATGTTGGAGATGGAAACCATAGCTTAAGAAACATGAAATCATTCTTCAATCACTGCATTCAAGATAGATTTTGTCAGAAATTTCACAATGCACTTCATAAAGTAATCATGAAAATCATCATTATTCTCTTCAAGTCATGAATATGTCCACTAACCATAACTGTAGAGGTGAATTGCAATGGAGAAGAGGTAAGGATTAAGAGGTTTATGGTCTTACCCAATCATGGTTCAAATCTTGGAGGTCATTATTCAAGCCTAGGGGACAAAAACCAATATTTTGGAGCAGATCTAGTCAAGTTTACATGTGCTACAAGAGTGCTACAAGAGGTGCTACAGGAGGCCCTGCTTTGCTACATGAGCAAGATAACTTGCTGAATTCCAAAGTAAATTGAAGGAAAATGGGATGGAATTTTTTAATTATTAAGTATGATGTCTTAGGAGAACATTACAAGTGGAATCACTTCAAAATTCCCCTGCAAATACGTGCTAAAACATAGCAAAAAATCACTACTCTAAAAGCTGGAAATTCAAGAACTAGTGAGGTAGCTAACTTACCAAATGCCTAAACTAATCAAACGAAAATCATATGGGGAAAATTTTGTTATTAAATTGAATTTTTTTATGACCTGATACAAGTGTAATCAACTAAAATTAATCTCATTAACATGTTCTAAAAAATATCGGAAAATTACTACTATTTTTATATAAGGGATTTCCATAAATTCTAGATTTGTGAACTAGTAAACCAATCCAAGTAGCTCAATGATGAATATGACTTTCCAAAGATGTTATAAGCCTGAATAATTCCTGTGGCTCTATAAATAACCTGAAAAAAAAGAAAAAAGAAATCCACTTTAATCATTTAACCAATGTAACCTACAACAAAAGAGGCATGAATAGTAAATGCAGAAATAAGAGATGCAAGTGAAAAATACATAAAAGAAATAAAGAAATTCTACAAGAGGGCTCTGAGGTTCATGGGATGGAAAATCCTCAGGGAAATTAGATTCCTATCAAGGAAACCAGGCTTTATAAGCTAAAAATGACACCAAACCTCATCATTTGAATTAATCCAAGTACATCCCTACTATAAATGAAAGTTGAGCTGCTAAATAAGAAGTCTTCTCCACAAGAAGACTAAGAGATGCATGCCTCTAGAAGCCAATTAGAATTGGTATTTATAAAAAATTATTAGGAATAATTCTCCTTGAAAGGAGGAAGTTTTCCCCTCAAAAATCCCTCAAATAGTGGATCTGGTTCTCAACACTAGGAATCTGCATTAAATGACAAGGAGCACATTCCTAGATTTTCTCAATCACTAGAGCCCCTTAATTTGTGTAATAATTTCATAATATATTGTTCATTTATTATCCAATATTTATCCTCCTATAGTAGGGATAAAGTCCCTGTTTTATGTCATTCGAAATTTACTCCATATTCTCTCAATATTATGCAAAAATATATAATATTAGGCACATAATATGAAATTATCTCTAAACCTTCCTAATAATATATTGAATCTAAAAAAATATTATTAAGTTTAGAAGGAGAGATTTAATATATCCTTTATGTGTCTAGGAAAGGTTATATGGGCCTTAATTTATGTCTAATTTGTAGGCCCATCAATTGGGTCATCTACTCCACCATCAAGTTGGCGTGCCCACTGTTCATGTTGGCCTCAAAGAACAACCTCAAACCACTATATATTGAAAAGGATTCAACCTAGTCTTATAGGAGTAGGAAAAGGATTTTATCTGCAGTTGTTAATTCAAGAAATGAGTGCAATGAGCCTATTAGAAAAGGACTAGTCATTTCTTGAAGTAAGGAAACCAAGTGAAGAAGTAATCTATGCCTACTTTGTCACATGTGTGAAGAAAATACTATAATAAATTAGGGATATTACAAGTCCAAAGGTGCAGTGCGAGTTTCATAATTATAGAGCAGGCTAAGACAATAGATGACTCGTTTCTAAGGAGCAGGATTGTGTTGACTTTTGAAGGACTAGGCTAAAGTTTCACTTGTCTTCATGGGAGGCTGACTTGATGGATGTAGGAATGTCTTTGTCTTGGTCAAAAGGTCTTGTTTGTATCAATTTGACTTAATTATACTAATGGAGAAGAGTTTGACTAGGCTTTCCCCTTGAAAGGGTTTTTTCCTTGGCTAAGAGCCTACTTCTTGTGTCATTGATATTCATGTTTATGTTCTTCATAGTTGCTTGATGATAGGAGATAAAATAAGAACACAAAGAAGTTAATAAGCATAGAAGAATATCACAAGTAATTATCATATAAGAAAACATTTATGCATTTATGATTTTCCAACATGGTATTAGAGCTATGGTGAAAAAGGAAAAAAAATCAAATTGAAGATCTTTGGCTCCCATTATCCTGAAGAGATCCAAAAGGTTTTCAAATCACTAAATCCAAGCTATAAGACTACTTCAGAAGGTCCAAAAACCCATATTTCTTCCTAAAATATCAAAGAAAAAGGACAGTTTGAAAATATTAATATTTACATTGTTTTAATAACAAAGATACATGGAAAAATCTAACATATCATGAATGAAGGTATGTGAAGTCTTTGTGGTAGCCTTAGATCTGAGGTCAAAGTTTGAAAATTTTGAAAGATCCAAACCTATGATAACATTCAGTGATCCAAATCATAAAGAAGTTTGAACTATGATAAACAAAAGGTATATGAGTCCTCCATGATACACCTCAACAATCTACTAAAAGACTCTTTAACAGTGACAAAATTCTCTATATAAAGATACTATGATGTAAACACAATCTATAGGAACAAGAATCCAAGTCTTCTACAATATCATGTGGACAACTTACATCAATTTTTCAAGAAATAACATACTCAAAGATATCTAAATTTGTAACTTACATTGCACCTTAACCTCTTATGGCACAAAAGTATTGACATCACAATGGCACTATACCTATCTAGCATTTGAAGTATCTCTACGTGAATATTATATTGATGAAAGAAGGATTATCTTTAGAATCCTAAAGCAAAATGTGAAGTATCTACCAGAATAATTACAAGTTTTGTTTATTTAAGAAAATGATTGGTTGAAAAGTCAAATCATCCAGTTAGAACCATGATACAAAACTAAAGGAAACAATGAAGGAGGAACAACTCTATCCTTGGAAATTAGTCACTTTCAAGAAAGGGAAAGGTAAAGTTGCTATAAGGTATGCATAACATAACATATTCATATGTGATTTTTTTTAAGGGTACTTATATAAATATGAATTAGGGTTTTGCTATATGTTGAGTCTAGGATTTGTAGTCTCAATTTTTTTGAAGATTTATCAATACATATGATTATAAACCCTAGAAAAATATTGAATTTGAGAATAGTTGGTAGAGAAATGCTTATCCCATTCTATTTTTTTCCTTCATAAAAAGGCTAGTTTTGGTCTCTAGGGTTTGTAGGTAGTCTTGGGTGAAATGAAAAACCCTAGTAAGTATATAAATAGATTTGAAACCCTAAAATTTCTATTTTAGGGTTTGGATATGAAAATACCTAGCTTATAATCATACACATTAGATAAATTTTGACGTCTAAAATGGGCCTCCTAAGGAATATTATGAAACAATAACAGAAATAATAAAATAAGATTAGATTACCTCATCAAGTTTTGGATGGAAAAATAAGAAAACTAGTTTTTCAACTCATATTTTAAACGTATATCCCTACGATTTTACTCAATTTCGAGCGGATGCACTCATTGGATGCATTATTTAATTTTTCATCTAAGGATTACCCATGTCACATACTTTTGATGCACCCTATTACATGAAAAATCATGATTGAAACAATGTCTTGTTCATGTATTTCACATTTTTCATATAATAGGATCCATTGTAAGTATGCAACATGGGTACTCACAAGAAAATTTAAATTATGCATCTAATGAGTGATCCCGCTCGATTTGTCTAAAATTGTAGGGAGATAAGTTGAAAACATAATGTTTTTATTTGTTTATCTTTTTACTTTTTTTACTCCAAAAATGGTGAATCATCCCCCATGGTTGACATCATCTTATTGAATCCTATTGGTTCTTATAAAGTTGATTTTTGTTGTACATTCTTATTTTGTGGCCCATTTTCTACCTAAAAATCTCTCAAATGAATGTAATTGAAATTTTTTTGTGGTACATGTCATGAAATGTTGCAGGTACATAAATAAATGTTGATCTTATGTTATACTTCACAGTAAGAGAAAGCTCTATGAGCCCCAGTATTGTAAGAAGGATGTTGCAACTACTAGGGCGACCAACTTTACTTTAGCAACCCAGGTTTCATAAAAACTTGGATATACTTCTTAAAATTCAAGAGTGAAGTATTTAACATTTTCTTGGCCTTTAAGGCCATTGTTGAGAAACAATCTAGACATCAATTCTTAAGCTAAGATCCGATAATGGCGGAGAATATGTTAACAACAAATTCATCAACTTTTTCACTGAGCATGGAATTCAAATGCAACATATTGTTCCATATACTCCACAACAAAATGGTGTAGCTAAAAGGAAGAATCACACCTTAAAGGAAATGGCTAATTGATGGTTCAATCTAAAGGAATTAGTCTTAAGTTTTGGGCAGAAGCAATTAACTATGAAAATTACATAGTAAATCACACTCCTACTAAGGTTTTAAATAATATCACTCCAGAAGAAGCATGGATCTCAATTAAACCATATGTAAGTCACTTTCATGTTTTTGGGAGTGAAGCATGGGCCCATATTCCAGATGAGAAACATAAATCTTTAGAACCCAAGAGTGAAAAATGTATTTTTGTTGGATATTCTGAAGATGTCAAAGGATACAGACTTCTTTCACCTAAGTCCAAAAATATTATCATTAGAAGAGATGTAAATTTTTTGAAAATATATCGGCCTGCAAGCCTAGTTCGGTGGATGTGCCACCTCTCTCTATCCCTTCTACTTCTAAAAATATTTCTTCTTCAGATGATGAGAGTGAGGATGACAATCCTCCCCCACCTTCTCAGGATCATTCTTCATCTCCTCAGCTTCCAAAATGGGTCTGTGATACTTGGGATGCAGCAGGTGCTCTTGCAGGTGATCCTATTGACCATTGATGTACACATTCTCAGTTCGATAGAGCCTCTTATTTCTTGGTTCAAGCTCCACAAATTATGATCCTGACACCTTTGCAGAAGCTTCAGGCCATCCAGATTGAGATGCAGTTATTAATGAAGAATATCATTCATTATTGGCAAATGATACATGGGATCTTGTTCCTCTTCCAAAGGGACAAAAACTTGTTAGATACAAATGGGTTTATAGAACTAATTTTGGACCAGATGGAAAAGTTGATAAACATAAATCCCCTCTTGTTGCTAAGGGTTTTTCACAAGTTGAAGGAATTGACTATATTGAAACCTTCTCCCTTATTTGCAAAATGAATTCTATCTGCCTTGTTCTTTCCATTGCTGCCTCTTTCAAATGGGAAGTCCATCAGATGGATGTTAAATCTGCCTTCTTGCATGGGGACTTGCATGAAGAAATCTATATATAACAACCTCCTGGCTTTATAAAAAGAGAACCCATCCTTGTATGTCGACTTAAGAAATCCATTTATGGTCTTAAGCAAGCCCCTTGGGCTTGGTATGCCAAAATGGATAGCTTTCTTTTAGATACTGGCTTTTCTAGGTGTCATTCTAACAATACTATCTACACCAAGAAAGTGGGTAAGTCTCTTATCATTCTTGTTCTTTATGTTAATGATCTTATCCTTACTAGTAGTGATCCCATTCTTATAAGCCATGTGAATTCCAGCCTTAAGAAGTAGTTTGAAATGATAGAATTAGGACACTTACATAATTTTCTTGGTCTTCAAGTCTTGTAATCTAAGGAAGGCATTTTCCTTTCCAAGTCCAAGTATGCCTATGATCTTCTACGCCACTTTCACATGGAAGATTTTAAGCCAGCACCTTCTCCCTTTCAGTCTGGAGCCAAACTTTTAGTCACTCGTACTTCCCTTGAAGTTGATGCTACGTTATACCATTAGCTCATAGGAAAAATTTTGTATCTAACCAATACCTATCCTGACCTTTCCTTTGTTGTTGGCCTTGTTGCTCGGTTTATGCAAAACCCACATGAAAGTCATTGAAAAGAAGCTAAAAGAATACTTTGTTATGTTCGAGGTACAATTTAGTTTGGGATTCATCACAGTGAAGAAGCATCCGACTACACTTTGGTGTGATAATCAAAGTTCCATTCAACTATGCAAATATCCAGTCCAACATTAACGCAACAAACTTATTGAACTACACATGCACTTCATCAGAAATCTTATTCATGACTATGTTCTTGAGGTGCAATATTGTTCAACTGATGATCAAGTTGCATACATCTTTACGAAGGATGTCATAGAGGCAAAGTTTACTAAACTTTGATTTATGGTTGGAGTTTAGGAAGTTGTCACTACGGGGGGGATAGGCTCTAATGCTTCCTTCCTTCCCCTATTGTGTCATATTTGTACATCCTTCAATCCTATCCCAAGTTGTTCTTAAGGGGGGATGTTAGGATATTCCGACACATAGGAAATAGTTAAGTATAACTTGGTCTAGTGTAGAGTTAGGTAAGGTGTATTCCTTTACTATGCACTTTTGTAACTTACAATCCGACAGTGACGATATGTTCTAGACATGGAGAGATCCGACGGTTCATTTTCTCCTTGGTATTACCGACACTTGATCTGTGGTTTAACACCTGATTGGTCCATGATCTCTATTTAAAGAGCATGGAGGGTCATTTGTAAGGTGATTGTTCATGGGAGAAGCTTATGTAACTTTTATTTCTTTAACATTAATAAATTACCTGAAGTGGTTGCGTTGGCTCAGGCCATGTACTATTTCCCTCTTTGAGTGTTTTAACCACGTCAAGAATATTGGTGTATTTATTTATTTTCTATTTGTGAGCGGTGTCCTTTGGTGTTCTATCTAAGTAACTTACCCTATAAATTCATACAGATTTACAGGTAGTTATCCAAGTATTTCAATAATTTTTTTAATTTTTGAAACAAATTTTATTCAATTTTTAAAAACTAAATTATGATTGAAATAAGTTATATTCAATTTTAAAAGATTTGGAGATGTGAAAGTTACAAATACAAGTTTTATTTGATTTTAGTTTATTTTGGGTGATCTACAAAAGCTTGGTCATAATGCACGTCATCAATATTTCTTTTGTTCTTACACTGAAATCACCACACAATGTTAAATTAATTACCTTGAGATTAATGTATACCATATATCTAGTTACATCAAATTAGGAATCAACATATTCACTTAAATAAATATATTTAATGCAAGCAATCGAATAGGATGAGAAATCAACATCTACACTAAAGTCAATGCATCTAATGCAAATGATCAAATAGGATTATAAATCAAAAGCTACAATAAAACAATGCATCTAATGATGCAAGTAAACAAATAGGATTAGAAATAAACATCGACACTAAAATCAATGAATCTAGTGCTAGTAATCAAATAGGATTAGGAATCAACATTCACACTGAAATCAATGCATCTAATACAAGCTCAATAAAGCAAGATTATAACTTAACATCTTTAATGAAATTAATGCATCTAATTCAACAAATGGAATAGAAATAGAAATCAACATATACATGGAAATCAATGCATCTAATGCATGAAATCAAATAGGATTAGAAATCAACATATGTACACTAAAATTAATGCATCTAGTGAAAAAAATTTCTTCCCTTTCTCTCCCCCCTCTATCTATATCGATATCTCCCTCCATATCTCCTTCTTTGTCTCTGTATATAACCCCCATAGACACACAAACACTCTCTCTTCATATCTATCTATCTCTCCCTCCCTCCCGCTATCTCTCCTTCTCCATATCTATATCACCCTACAAACATACACATTGCTTCTCCATATATAATATATATATATATATATATATATATATATATATATATATATATATATATATATATATATATCCCTCCCTCTCCCCCCCTCTCTCCACCATTATCTCTTTATATGTCTTTCTTCTTACCTTCTGGTATCTCCCCCTTCAACTACATCTCTCTCTCCCTCCCTCTCAATTCCACTCTCTCTTCCTTTCTCTCCCACCTCCCTCTGCCACCCCCCCTCATCACTCACTCTCTATCTCTCTCTCTGTCTCTCGAGCTTAATCCTCCAAATCTATTGAATATCTACCTCCCTCTATCATTCTCTCTACCCTTCTCTCCATCTCTCCTTCTTTGTCTTTCTATCTCACCCCCAAAGATACACACTCTCTCTCCATATATCCATTGTCACTCCCTCTTTCTCTCCCTATATGTCTTGAACTTATTCCTTCCCTATACTTTCCTCCAACTCAATCTCTCGATCTCCCTCTCTTTCTCAAAGACTCTCTCCTCCTCTCTATCTCTCCATATTTGTGTCCCCCTCTCACTCTCTTACCCTTCTCTCCTCTATATTTCAAAAAACTTAAAATAGTTTGACAATTAAAATATTATGTTTAAATATTTTTTTTTGTTTTGATGTCGTACAACATTTTTTTTATATAGTACATATTTAAAATGAAATATCTCAAATGTGTGTTATACATTCACTTGGAGGGAAAATGATAACTTTCCATGGAAATATTATCTAATATTTTCCAAAATATTAATGTTCCATCTACCTCCACCAATGATACATAGGGTAGTTGATGTCTTTCAATTGAAACTGTTTAGGTTTTACTTCTTTAAATGTAGCTTTAGGTTCTGATTACTTCATGATTTTAAGGATATTATATATTTTATTATGTTTATTTATAACAAAAAATAGGTTAAATAAAATTAACATATTTAGTCGGTTTGTATGACTCTTTTTTTTGTTAATGATTCTTTTGTTGATTCCTACCGCCTATATCAATAATATTTATTAATGTGGCTGCGCTAGTATATATTATAATGTAACAAATTTTATACTATATTAAATTTAATAAGATTATATTAATCCAAAACTAATTAATTTAATATTAACATTAAAATATATAATATCAAACTTTTATACTAATATTAGATTTCATAATTTAATCTAATAATAATAATAATACTTTTTTAACATTAATATTAAATTTAATAAGGTTTCTACATGACATGATAACAAAAATTATAATAAAATTTGGAATTTTAAAATGTGGAAAAAATTTAAATTTTAGATGATTCAATTTTTTTTTATAAAGGCTCGATCGAGCCCCTGTTAACTACGTATATTGTTCAATTGAGTGTTTATGAAACCCTCAATTAAGCAATTTGAATTTTAAATTTAAACACTAGATCGAGCACTTTAAGCACTCCGTTGAGCCTCTGAAGCCTAAGATCCACAATTTCAGCACCCGTTCTACAAAATTTCCCGCAACACCATTTTTTACCCTAGTGGAGTTAGGAAAAAGTTTGTCCTTAGGATCGCGGAGTTGATCATGTTGGATTCATGAAGGAATCGTCTATCCAATGGCATATGAGTTTGACATTTTAGAATTAATATGATATTTTTCATATCATTTCTTTCAACCGTAATGCTTGGAATTTTCTTTAATGGTTTTAAAGAGGTTGAATACAAAATCCATATCATACAATTAACACAACGAAAAAATTTCAAAAAATATCAATTGCTTAGTTTATGAGTCCTCTTCAAAAGGGTACTCTTGATTTCTCAGTTTATTTAAATAGTTGAAAAAAAACCCTATGTAAGCGCATGTGTATGCAAAATGCAATTGAAATATTACTTGGCGAACTTCGAAAAATAATAAAAATTATAATTTTACATAAAAGAAATAAATTTTTAATATGAAAGTCTTAGTTCTCTATGTGTAGATTGTGCTCATATTCATATATATATATATATATATATATATATATTAAAAGTTACATATTTTAGACTAAGTTATGCTACATGAAAACACACATACCTCTTAATATGTTTGAAAATTTGCAAGGACAAGTATTTCATTTAATAGAAAATTGACATATTATATAACACTAAATATTTTTGCAAAAAAATATCATTAGGACAACAACATAATTCTTCACAGTTTGTCTTTTTACTCCGAATCAAAATTCACAGTGCTTATATTAATTTTGAGGGATTCAATTTGATAAAAGAGGAGAAACTTGAAATTTCATTGCCACATTTGGCCCAAAAGTATAACCTGTCTTCATCCATTCACCCAAATATAAATAAAATTTTAAATTACTAGAGATAGAAAGATTTTTTTAAATTACTAGAGATAGAAAGGTTGAAATCTGAAAGGACTTTGAGCAATATGCAACGAACTGAAATTTTAAGAATTGGTCATTTCATAGTATGAAATTTCCCCCGTACATTTCAGAAAAATGAACAATAAGTTTTTGTGTACACAACTAAAAATAATTTCGAGAACCAAATAACCACAATTTGAATTTCAACATAGTTTTCAAACTATTTTTCAAGAATAAGGAAACTCTAAGTGGAAATGTATACTATGAACTCCTGTAACTCATGTGGATGTATCCTAAAGGATAATTTGAGATGAATATGCCATTTTATGTGAAAATAAAAATTCAAATAACTTTTGAATCATATCGGTTATCTTGTAAAACGAACCATGCCAATGAGTTTAAATAATAACCACATCAATACATTAAAATAATAACCTTACTAGTCTCCAAGAATTCAAAAATAAAAAAGGAATTCTATCATATCAATTCATTAAATTTTTTTAACACACTCATAAGTTATCATGCACGTTACTACTAAACATACCATTTCTTTTTACTATGAAATGCACCGATATTTCTAAAAACTGGAAAAAAATGTGTGTGATTTTATTTTTTTCAAATTGAAAAATGAGCGGTAATTTATTTTTCAAAATCTAATTTCATAAAGTCTTATAAATAGTAAGAAGTTATTCACTATTTCATTATTTTTCCCAAAATTTCAAGGGAGATATTTGCAAGAAGACATATTAAGAGTGTTGTGGAGTAGCATAGTACTTTGGAACAAAAGAACTATTTAAAATATCATAATTTTAAACGTATGGTGATTCACTCAAAACCCTGCATAGTGAGAAATTTGAAATTTTTCTGTTGATTTTACTAATAATTGTTTTTACAAATTTTGTTAGATTTAATTAAAATTTAGAAAAAAATAAGAAACCTACATAGTAAAAATTTTACTATTGACTTTACTAATAATTTTTTTTACAATATATGTTTTTATTTAGATTTATAATTAAAATTCAGGAAAAAAAATCAATACTTACCTTAAGCCTTTGCTTCTTAGTAATAATTGATTTTACAATTTTTGTTAGATTTACTTAAAATATAGAAAGAAATAAAAAAAACCTACATAGTAAAAATTTGACTATTGATTTTACTAATAATTGTTTTTACAATCTTTGTTTTTATTTAGATTTATAATTAAAATTTAGGAAAAAAAAATCAATATTTACCTTAAACCGTTTCTTCTTCTTCTTTATGTGACTACAAAATCCCATCTTAGGTTTAACTCCCTCTACCACTTCATAATTAGGGTTCTTCATTTGAGGCATTTTGGATTTGATGGGTTTGTGTTACTGTATATAAGGCATTTCACATGTAATGGAGGGGGACCACTTGTTGAATTAGATATAAGCACTGTCATCCCTGTCCATTTTTTTTAGATAAGTTTTGTTTATTGGTGCACCTAGTGTAATATAATGCATCAATGCACCTCTAGCAAATAGCATCGTAAGTCCAAAAAACTTGTGTTTAATTTTTTATGTTTTCATTTTTTATTATGATGGAAATTATTTTATTGTTAAATATCACATCATCATAATTTAAAGTTATTTAAAAGAAATAATTTTCGCTACTAGTGTTCAACAATTAAACATCCTGTGTTTATGCACATAACTGCACTGGTTACCGGACCTATTTCTAGTTGAAAATTATGTGATTTATTTATAAAATAGATTTAATGGCTTCTGTATTGAATAGTACATATTGTATATTGATAAAAAAATGTATGATAAGTTGTCAAGTAATAAAAATACTAAAAAAGTATGATAAGTTGTCAAGTAATAAGAATACTGATCGCTAAAAGGATAATATTATGCAACCAACTCACAAAATAGAAGAAAAGATAGATCAACGACTTAGAAATTAGCCTCTTTTAGGGGAAACCTCCTTTACATTACATACATAAAAAATTCTTGGATGATACAAATGACTAGACCTCCTTGCTATATATAGGGGTCACAATATAGTTAAAGCCTACATAACAATAATAATGCAAGGACACAACAATAACAAAAATGTGCTTCTATGGGGCATAATAAAAAAAATATGGGGGCTACATGGGAATAATAATAAAAATAGGCATATACACTAACAATAACAATAAAGGGGTTACACTAGTATTATATGGACCTAATATGCCCTTCTCCTTCAAAAAAGTGTTGTCCTCAATGTTTGAGTAGTTCTCAACAAGGATAATTTTAGGGGCGAATGTTCGCCCTTTTGCGAAATTAAGGGTTTTAAATTTTTAGTGGGCGAATATTTTGTATCATAGTACATTTTTACAAATCACCTCAAATAGCCCACCTTATTTTAAGGAGAGGGTAAAATGGTAAATTTAGCCCTTGAAATTAAATCACCTCAAATAGCCCACCTTATTTTAAGGGAGAGGGTAAAAATGGTAAATTTAGCCCTTGAAATTAGGAGTTACAACCTTCCATTCGCCCATTTTCAAGAATAGGTTTTATTTAAGTGAATCCATTCGCCCATTTTCAAGAATAGGTTTTATTTAATTGAATCCTATGGGCAAAATACCATATTTATAAAAGAGGTATGGTAAATTAATAAAAATATAAATAAATGAGAGGTATGGTAAATAAATAAAACATTTTTTATATTTACTCCATAAGTCACATGGTGTAAACAAATAAAAATATAAGTAAAGTGGAGGTACGGTAAATAAATAAAACGTATTTTTATACTTACTCAAAAGGTATGGTAAATAAATAAAAATATAAATAAACTAGACGTATGGTAAATAAATAAAACCTCTTTTTATATTTAGTCCATAACCCTCGTTCTATTTATGAAGGCTCAAGAAAGAGGTTTTATTTAAGTGAATCCTATGGGCCAAATACCATATTTGTAACAAAGGTATGGTAAATTAATAAAAATATAAATAAACTAGAGGTATGGTAAACAAATAAAACATTTTTTTATATTTACTCCATAATTCACGTTATATTTACGAACACTCAAGAAATGGGTTATATTTAGGTGAAACCTATGGGAAAAATACTATGGGACAAATACCATGGACTAGATTGCTATTAATACCATGCAAAAAACCATTATTAACCCTAATATTAGAATTATTAAAAATAAAAATGGCACATGGTATTCACCAAAATGGCACATGGTATTGACCCATGGTATTCACCTGGAATGTGGCCTATTTAAATGGGGGGATTAAACCAGCATAGATCCATTTTTACTCTTCTCTAAGAGTTCACAATGCTATTCACTAGGACTTTACAAAGTTTTATTATTTAGTGAAAGACTCGCCAAGATCTTACAAGATTTTATAATTGAGTGAAATATTCGCCATTCCTGGTGAGAGACTCACCAAAAAATTATATATACATATTATATTATTGATAAAATCGCCTTCCATTTTTCCTATATACCATGGAGATTCGCCCATTTATTATATTTATAAATTTAGGGGGGGTTATTAAAATTTTCCCTGGTTCTCAATGCTTTTGTATAAAATTCTCATCGTCCCACATGGAATCTTCAACATGTAAGTTCTTCCATTTAATGAGATACTCTAGAATTGATCAATTTCATAGTTATTGGGTTTTTGTTTCCGTGGCTCCTTTAGGCTCCAATATGGTTTTTCCTTCTTCGTTAAGTTCTAAAAATATTGTTTGAACTTGGAGCTTGTCACTGATAACCTTCTTTAAGTATCAAACATGGAAAAATGAGTGTACTTAAGAAGATGTTGTGTCCCTTCCTAAATTATTTTGGAACATGATTAATTTTTATATTATGGGGCCAATTTTGGAGTTAGTGGCTCTCAATTGATTTTATTAGGAGATTAGACTTAGGAAATTTTATTTTTGTTGTGGCTAAGTTATACATGGGGGCCACCCACACTAGGAATATATGCACTTCCTAGTTCGATTTGCATGGAGGTGGTTAAGTGAGGGCCCACAATGGAGAAATAATTGGAGGGAAAAGTACTCCATGAAATCTACATAAGGAAGGAAACTATCCTCATCTCATTCATATTTTGGCATATTGATTTCTCTTTGGTTGCTCGAGTTGCTTAGCGAGTCACTCATTGTTTGGCACGATTTATTCAAGCAAAGAGCTCATACTTTCTTTGGGGGACTTCGAGTGCCACCCTATGAAGGTTTTTCTTCATTTCCTTAGGAGGAGGATATCATTGTGATTTCCAGTGGTTGCATTCATATCTAGGTGGTGCGTATTACTAGAGGACGCAGTGAAGAGGAGGCCGAGTTTGCTTGTGGTGTCTTGCAGTGGAGTTTGGGTGAGATATTTTCTGGAGAGGAGGCATATGAGGATTTTTGGCATATTGGAGAGTTTCGGAGTTGGAGGAGTGTGCTACTTTGCAAGGTGACTTTAACACTTCCCGGACTAGCATAGAGGCAACACTTTATGCTCACTTGGAGGGTAGAGTATCAGTCTTTGAGGTTGAATTTTACCGTGGATTTTAAGGGAAGTACATGGACAGGTTTTTGATTCATTTCTTGAGCTAGGAGGAGGATTTTGTTGGAGTTCCTTGTAGGCCGTATTTCTTAAGCATTTTGGAGGGCGTAGGACATATTGGAGGCCAAATTTGGGAGGTTGGATTCTGGAGAAACCCTTTTTGGGGCTTTGTGGGTTTTGGCCAAGGAGCTTGGGGCTAAAGTTTCAATATTTTGAGAGTATCAGAAATGGGGTTTCTTGTAGTTCCTTTCTAGCCAACATTATAGTTTTTGGGGGACAATGCGGAACATTAGACGAGCAGTTATTTTCTAGCTTTGAGATTATTGTTTATCACCTAGGTTATGTCAAGCTTGCCCTTAAGGCAAGCCTAGGTGCATTTATGCATATGATTGTACTTGCTCCTTTTGATTAATAAAATGGCTTAGTTGGTTCTCATTTTTGGAGTGTATTGAGCATTTTCCGATTGTTTGATTTTTTGGTGTATAAATCTTTTTTGATTTTGCATACCATTGTTTGTTTAATTTTGGAACATTACAAAAGATGTAGGTGGATCCAATTTGTATGCCATGGTAACAATATTTTGCAACACCTTGAAAGGACCATTGTACTTGGGTGATAATTTATTATCCTTCTTAGCTTGCTTGAGGGACATTTTTTTTTATGGTTGTAGCTGTAAAAATACTTAGTCTCCTACATCAAAACTTCTTTCACTCAGATGTTGATCAACCTATTGTTTCATTCAATTTTGTGCTAGAGTGAAGTTATCCTTTACGAGTTGTAGAACTTGTTCTTGGTTCTCAATGTGATCTTCTACTACTTGAACCTTAGAATTTTCCCTTAAAGATGATGGGATGGATGGTGGATGATATCCATAAAGTCCCATAAATGGGGTCATTTTTGTTACAGTATGGAAGGAAGTGTTATACCACCATTTAGCTAGAGGTAACCACTTGACCCATTTTTTTGTTTATCAGATACATAGGAACGAAGATATCCTTCAAAAAATTTGTTCACTGTCTCATTTTGCCTATAAGATTGAGGATGATAAGATGAGCTATGAGTTAATTGAGTACCCAAACAAGAAAATAATTCTGTCCAAAAATTTCTAGTAAAAATGGGATCTTTGTCACTTACAATAATCTTTAGGCTTCCATGTAGCTTTTGAATTGTTTCCATAGATGCAATAACAATTGTATCGGCTTTAAATGGATGAGATAATGAAGAAAAGTGTGCATACTTGGTAATTCTATCAACTACCGCCATGATGACACTGTCTCCTTCAAACTTGGGTAAACATGTGATAAAATCCATTAAGACCTCCCAACGTTGAGTTGGAATGCTTAAAGGTTGTAATAGACCAGGGGTCTTAATTGTCTCAACTTTATTATTTTGGGAAACCAAAAATTCCAGCATAAACTTCTAAATATCATATTTAAGGCGATCCCCAAAAAAAAATTTCTTAAGCCTGTGGTAAGATTTTAAAAATATTGAGTTCCCTCCTAAGGGGGAGGTGTGAAATTTTACAAGTATCTTTAGTTTGAGTTGGGACTTCTTACAAAGATATAAGAAATCTTTGTACCATAATGAATCATTTTTTGAGATAAATGTATCAGATGTATTGGGATCTTGCTACAACTTTTGAATGGGTGTCCAAACCTCTTCATCATTCTTTCATTCATCCCTTGCTTCAGTTATACACTCAGGTTGGATAATAGAAATGAAACAGAGAAATGCTTCCAAATCCTCATCCTTTCATGTGAGTGCATCTGCAACAACATTTTTCTTCCCGTTTTTGTAGATGATTTCAAAGTCATAACCCAACATCTTGGTTACCCATTTTGTTTCTTTTTTCAGGATAATATTTTTTCCGAAAAGTATTTAAGGATATCATGATTTATTTTTACCTTGAAGTGTCTTCCCATTAGGTAAGGTCACCGTTTCTTTAGTGCATGTAGTATTGTCAACATTTCCTTCTCATAAATAGGCTTGTGTAAATATTTTCCCTTGATTGGATGATTTTCGAAAGCAATGGATGTTCCTTCTTGTGTTAAAACAACACTAATTTCATTTCCTAAGGCATCACATTACATGATAAAGGTTTTTGTGAAATCTGGTGTAGCTAAGACCACTACTTATCACATTGCCTTGTTAAGATGTTCAAAGGCCTTAGTTTCTTCTGGAGTCGAAGAAAATGCATCTTTCTATAGCAATGTTGTTAGAGGTGCTGCTATTCTCCCATAACTCTTAACGGACATGTGATAATACCTTGTCAAATCAAGAAATCCTTGGAGATGCTTTAGGGTTGTGGGGATTTCCCATTCCTTAATGGATTTAATTTT